>JAFBJY010001297.1:0-106517 GCA_016801885.1 Toxotes chatareus | reverse complement strand
ACTGTTATGGAAGAGTAATCAAGCCCCAAATACTGCACAGTGGATTAAACAAATGTTAACAAGTCTTCCTTTAGAAAGAATAACATATATATTGAAGGCTAAGCAGCAAATGTTTGAAAAAATATGGAGGCCCTTTATAATTTTTTGTGAAGGATTTTGATTTGACTGGGGATCAGGTAGATGGCTAAGGATAGTGGACGGGCAGTTCCTTAATATTTCAATAATAATTAAACATTTCAAATGTTTTGCAAATTACATTATAGAGGCAATTATATGTATGTCTAATGAAGCAATTGTTGTATGAGAGGAGCATTATTGTCGTTACTGCTTCATTGTTGTCGTGTTTCTTGTGTTTTGTTTTTCTTTAGCAGCAATGAATACTGTTTTTTTTTTTTACATTGATGGAAAACTACATATGACTGGCTGCATGTATGTTATATAAAAGAAAATGCCAATAAAACTCTTTTGGAAAAAAAAAAAAAAAAAAAAAGTACACAGGTATTATCAGCAGCCAGAGGACTCACTGTAAAACAGGAAAAACAGGGTGAAAAACAGATATACAGAGTTGAAAGACTCTGGTTTTCACTCTCATCTTTTCTGAGACTTTTAAAATTCATAGAATCGAGGCTCAAACTCTTCAGAGTAGTCAGGAACTTTCTAACTCTGTGAACCTCTGAAAGACAGTTTGACAAGTTTCTATCTGTTTTTTCTCAGATCTTTCAGATGAACTGTGGCAGCATTTCACTTTGAATTGACAAGATCATGATTAGAATCTTGAAAAAGTAAAAGTCAGCAACATTTTTCTCCTGTAATAATCGTAGCTTCCATCTTTAAAGGACTGGAAGAGGAAGAAGTTTACAAGGAATCATTTAGAAGAGTTTAACAAATAAACTGCTTTAATACATGAATCTGAAAAGGTGTGTGTGAGTGAAAGAGACAGACATGTACAGACTGAACTATCTGTTCAACAGTGAGAGAGTTTCTCTAACAGGAGAAGACTCTCTCTGCTACTCTCTACACAGAGACACTGAGGAACCAGACGACCAGAGACTAAACCCAGGATACAGAGGTTCAGTGAATGTGGTGTTGAAGGTGTAGAGGTGGATCAGTGAGTCAGAGGAGACTCTGTAGAAGGACAGAGAGCCAGCAGGACAGTCCACATACACTGCTACTCTGTCAGAGACAGAGGAAGATGATGAAGAGGAGGAGGAGGAGGAGGAGACAGGCGTCTTTCTGTTATTGTGCCAAACAGAGTAACCAAGATCAGAGCAGCTCAGACTCCAGGACTGATCGTTCCTTCCAAACAAACAGTTTTCTCTGTCTCCTTTCCTTCTGATTCCTCTGTAACTCACTGATATATCAACCCTTCCTCTCCACTCGACCTCCCAGTAACAGCGACCATTCAGACCATTACTACACAGCAGCTGAGGCCAGTGGTCAAATCTGTCTGGATGATCAGGATATGACTGATCCTCCCTCGCATATATCACCTTCCTGTTGTCAGACAGTTTGATCTTTCTGTTTACTGTGTTTGTGTCGATGGTGAGTTCACAGAAATCTGATGGAGAGAAGAAGACACAACACATCTGCAGTTATTGATCTATCACCTGATCATTGATTGACACTTTGAAGATGGTTGAATGTGAGCTGCTTTGTTTTCAGGATCCAAATGAAAACCACACTTACACTTCCTCAGACCTGGTCTCAACCATCGGACTCCACCAGGCTCCACCCTGAAAGGAAGAGGGGGGTCAGACCAGCACGTTCTCTTTCAGCATGCAAACATGGACATTACATGGCTCTCATACACAGATGCTTTGATTATTCTGTTCATTCAGCAAAGAGACAAAGGACCTGGAGTCCTTATCTTGGAATTATCTGGAGCAGGGAGGTGACATGGAGGAAAGATTTCATCATTTGTCTTCTCCATTTGATATCACTTTTGGTGTCAGACACAACAAAAGATCTCAGAATGACAAGATCAGGATCTCAGAGAGGTTCAGCTGATTATTGATCATGGATATTTTAGAAGACAGAGACATGATCAGAGACCTGATTTCATTTCCTCCTTGGTTTGAGACACTGGCAGATGAATGTCTCTGAGCAGTGTAGATGGTTTTATTATTGTTGGGATGTTATTATTAGTGTGTCAGCACTGAACAGGTTTCTAAAGTCTTTGGGATTGTTGTGGTGAAAGCACTCTGAGTGCTCAAAGTGGCTCTGTTGGTTCAGGAGCAATTCAACCAGCTGCAGCTCAAATGTTTCCACGCTGGCTTTGTGCTGATGCAGCATGAAATCCAGTCTGAGAAAGTCCTGCTCAGGTCACAGAAAACAGCTGACCACACCTGATTTAATGATTGTCACATATTTTCTCTTAAATATGACACAGTGAGTCATGATGAGATACTGAAGTCAGAATTAGAGAAAACCCCTCTTTGTGTTGTTGTTGTTGAATTTAAAGCACTTCTGTAGAGATCTGTCATCAGCTATGACACACTAAATGTTTCCAGCTCTTCCTCCTCTATCACACACTGTCTGTGGCTGCAGCAGGCCTCTCCATACCTGAGGGTGTCCAGTCTCCAGTGTGGATCCTTCAGTCCAGCAGACAGCAGCTTCACTCCTGAGTCTCCTGGATGATTGTAGCTCAGGTCCAGCTCTCTCAGATGGGAGGGGTTGGAGCTCAGAGCTGAGGCCAGAGAAGCACAGCCTTCCTCTGTGATCAGACATCCTGACAGCCTGCAGACACACACAACATCACACAGGAACCCTCTGTCAGCACCTGCTGCTCTGTTTTGTTTTTGTTCATATTTTTGTTTTTGGTTCTGGTCCATTTTGGTCCAGGTTCAATGTATTTAAGGCAAATTCTTTAAACATCATCTGTAGAATTAAAAAAATCAACAACTGAAGCAAAAACAAGAGAAAATGATGAATAATTGTCTGAGTCTAGAAAGTTCTGCTGAACTTTAGTAAAATTTACTTTGAACAATCCTACACAAGTTGGCTGTTTATCCATTGATGTAAATCAGATATGAGCAAATCATTAGCTAAACAGGTTGATGGATCCTGACCTGAGAGTCTCCAGGGTACAGTGTGGACTCTTCAGTCCAGCAGACAGAAGCTTCACTCCTGAATCCTGCAGGTCATTGTTACTCAGGTCCAGGTGTCTCAGACTAGAGGACTGGGAGCTGAGAACTGAGGACAGAGCTTCACAGCTTCTCTCTGAGAGGTTACAGCTGCTCAGTCTGAAGAGGAAGCAATGAAGAAAAAGTCAAATAACATGTGTTGAAAGGACAATCAAAGGAACAAAACTCTCAGTTTGCTCTGCAGCTCACAGCAAACTAACAGACCTGCATTTGAAAACTGGAACAAACATCAGAATCCTCTGATAAAATAGTTTATTAGTTGTAAGTACAGGGTAGAGAGGATTGTCCATTAATCACAGCTCTCCTGTCAACATCAAGTGTCCTCAGGCTCAACTTCAAACCAGCCCTGATGGCCAGACCAGCACCTTGTATGGTAGCTGGCTGCCATCAGTGTGTGTGAATGGGTGAATGAGAGGCAGCATGTAAATAGCTGTGGGTAAAAGTTCTATATAAACGCAGTCATTTACCAGTTTTTAGGTTTAGTGAAATTTGAATCATGATTTTAGAGTCAGAGCATTCTTATACTCAGGCTGTCTCCATCGTCTTTGAGTGCATTTGCCATAGTTACAGTTGATCAGTTATTACTCATTTGAAAACCTTGTTCTTAGGTTTTCTCATCTAACCTGGAAAACATTACAGCCAGTTCAGTTTGTTAAAGTGTACCTCCCTCCTGGGCCCAACTCTGAGTTTCTCTCTGAATTCTCTGAGTTTAGTTTAGTTCTCAGTACAGATAAAGTCATTATTGTAGGTGATTCCAATATTCATATGGATGTTAACAATGGTAGCCTTAGCTCTGGTCTCATTGATCTCATTATTAGACTCAGTTGGCTTCTTTCAAAGTGTAAATAAATGAACTTATTGTCTTAACCACACCCTCGACCTTGTTCTGTCATATAACATTGAGACTGAACATGTAACAATCTTCCAACAGAATCCTGTTCTATCAGATCACTGTTCAGCTGCATTTGAATCTGTATTATTGGTCTACACACCATTAGACAAAAATGTCTTTACTAGATGTCTATCTGATGGAGCTGTAGCTAAATTTAAGGAAGTGATTCCATCAGTAATTAACTCAGTGTCATGACTCAATATAACAGAGGACTCCTGTGCTGACTTCAGTCCCTCTCAAACTGACCATCATGTCAACAATGACACTTGACTCTATCGCTCCTCTAAGAAAGGCGACAGAGAAACAACAGAGGTTTGCTCTGTGGTTTAGGTCACAAGCTCACAAATTAAAGCAAACAACATGAAAACATGA
The DNA here is from genome assembly GCA_016801885.1 of Toxotes chatareus. Classification (NCBI taxonomy): domain Eukaryota; kingdom Metazoa; phylum Chordata; class Actinopteri; family Toxotidae; genus Toxotes; species Toxotes chatareus. The sequence continues at coordinate 102,110 of JAFBJY010001297.1, read as the reverse complement.
AAGGATCTGCCACCAAACTGGAAGAATCCTGCTTGGCCTGGCAAGAAGTAATTAATTAAGTAATTAAGTTTAAGCATACAGCAAGTCCCTCTGTAATGCTACAGCAGCCTACTACTCCTCATTAATAGAAGACAATAAAAACAACCCCAGGTTTCTCTTCAGCTCTGTAGCCAGGCTGACAGAGAATCATAGCACTATTGATCCATGTATTCCTATAGCTCTCAGCAGTAACGACTTCATGGGCTTCTTTAATAATAACATTCTGACTATCAGAGACAAAATTGATCACCTCCCTAACCCCAAAAAGCACAGATTTTTCTTTAAGCACAGGAACCTCAGAAAGCAGCAGTAAAACCTGATATGTATTTAGAAAGTTTCTCTTCCATTGATCTTCACCAACTAACTTGATGATTTCTTCATCTAATCCATCAACCTGTCTTTTAGACCTGATCCCCACCAGGCTCCTCAGGAAATTTACCCTAATCAGCACCTCGCTACTGGATATGATAAATTCCTCCTTCCTAACAGGCTATGTACCACAGTCCTGTAAACTGTAAACTCTATATCTAACCTTCCCTTTCTCTCTAAGATCCTTGAGAAAGCAGTTGCCAATCAGCTGTGTGACTTTCTACAGAACAATAATTTATTTGAGGATTTTCAGCCAGGATTCAGAGTGAATCATAGCACAGAGACAGTATTAGTGAAAGTTACACATGACCTACTAAGTGCATCAGACAAAGGACTAGTCTCTGTACTTGTCTTATTTGATCTTAGAGCTGCATTTGATACCATTGACCATCACATCCTACTAAAGAGACTGGAACATTTAATTGGCATCAAAGGAGCCACACTAAGCTGGTTTAGGTCTTACCTGTCAGATCGATTTGGAATAACTTCCTTATATTTGATATCGGCATTATCAGACAAATATCTACAGTAGTTCATTTTTCCCCAGATGTTGTGCAGTTCATTATTGTAAATTCAAATGTTACTAAAGAATGATCAGATAAAACAGGGTTCTGAGGAATACTGTCAAATATTCAGCTTCTATGCCATAGGTCAGTACAAGATCAAGGGTGTGATTAAAACAGTGAGTTGGTTTGTTAACATTTTGTAAAAAGCCAATTGATTCTAATACTGAATAGAAAGCAGTCTTAAGGCTGTCATTGTGGGTATCGACATGAATATTAAAGTCACCCACTATAATTGCTTTATCCGTACTAAGCACTAAATCAAAAATTCAGTGAATTCAGACAAAAACTCTGAGTAAGCAGCAGGTGGACGATACACCACAGCAAATAGTACTGGTTTTTCTGTCTTCCAGTTTGGATGTGAGAGGCTGAGGATAAGGCTTTCAAATGTGCCATCTTGGCTTAGGTCTGGGATTAATTAATAAACTTGAGTGGTAGATTGCTGCCACTCCTCCTCCTCGGCCTGTGCCTCGAGGAATGTGATAATTAATATGACTAGCAGGGGTTGACTCATTTAGACTGACATACTCTTCCTCCTGCAGCCAGGTCTCAGTCAGACAGAATAAATCAATCTGCTGATCCATTATCAAATCATTTACTGACAGAGATTTAGACAAGAGAGATCTAATGTTTAATAGCCCACATCTGATTGTGGTGTTTTTAGGTCCAGACACTTTTATAGTATTAATTTCTTTGAGGTTTTTATGAATAACACCTCTTGCATTTTTTGGTTTATACAGTTTTTGTTGACGGGGAGCAGACACAGTCTCTATAGGGTCGTTAGAATCGTTAGAATGGTAGGAATAGTAAGAATCATGGGAGGTGACAGCTCTAGAGCAACTGCAGAGAAGCGTGTAGGACTGCAACTCTGCCTCCTGGTCTCAACTCTGGGTTGTCATGACTTTGTTTGTCTAATAAAATCTGTCATATTTCTAGATATGAGAGCTGCACCATCCAAAGTGGGATGGATGCCGTCTCTGCTAATCAGACGAGGTTTTCCCCAAAAAGTTTTCCAGTTGTCTATGAAGGCCATGTCGTTTGCTGGACACCATCTAGACAGCCAGCGACGGAATGATGACATGCGGCTAAACATGTCATCCCTGGTCAAATCGGGCAGGGGTCCAGAGAACACTACGGAGTCCAACATTGTTTTGACGTAGTTACACACCGATTCCACATTAATTTTACCTCCAATTGGCGTAATCGGGTGTCATTACCGCTAACGTGAATAACAATCTTACAAAATCTACGTTTATCCTTAGCCAGCAGTTTTACGTAACGTCGCCCGCTCTTGCCCCAGGAATGCATTTAACTATGGTCGCTGGAGTCTCTAACTTCACAGTTCGCAAAATGGAGCTGCCAATAACCAGAGTTTTTTCTTCAGCGCTGACTGGGGAAAATTTCTTTGAAATGTGAAGCTGTTGGTGATGAACCACGGGTCGTTGTGGTTTTCTATGGTGCAGAGCCGAGCCTCTACCTCCTGTGAGTTCTGAAGGTTTCACTGAAGTCAACAGACATTATTCATGACAAATGACTGAAATGACATGAAATAATGAGATAAGAAAAAGTCACAATATGGAACAACAACTATTTCAAATCTCATTCATTCATTCATTCATTCAAGATGAATGGATTCAAGTTGTGGATGAATATAAACCAGGTTCAGTTGTGGATTAAAGATATAAGATCTACAACAGTAACAGACAGTGAACTGACCTCAGAGTCTCCAGTCTACAGTGTGGACTCTCCAGAAAACCACACAGCAGCTTCACTCCTGAATCCTGCAGCTTGTTGTTGTCACTCAGGTCCAGGTGTCTCAGATGGGAGGGGTTGGACTTCAGAGCTGAGGCCAGAGAAGCACAGCTGATCTCTGACAAACTGCAGGAACTCAACCTGAATAAAGAATAAATCATGTGGATAAAAATCATTTCTAATCCAATCAGATATGTCCTAATCAATGAGCTTTCATTAACATGAGTAGAGGGACTTTGTCCTTCTCTTATTGTGGATCATCATAATGTCAGCCTTCTACACACATCATCCAAATGTCACCACAACATTCATACAACTATTCATGTCAACACAGATTCATAACATGCTGCTGACCTCAGTCAAGTCTGGAATTAGAAGATAAAGATCAAATCAGACATGTTGGACTCAAATCCTCTTCATCATTGAAGGTTTTACATGACCTTCTTCTTCCTGAACTTTGTGTCATTAAACAACATTAAAGGACAAATTCTCATTTCTTGACTTCAACCAACAGTCAAATGTCACACGTTGATTTAAAGAGTCTTTGGTGGCAGTCGTCCTTCCTGTGGTCCACACTGGCTGTGAAGTGATCTCCTCCTAACACAACTACACTGTAAGAAATGACTTCATGAGTTCAGCTGTAGCTGAATGAAGCTTCAGTCTGACTCAGACAAATGTGTAGAAGAATACTGAATTCTCCCATTCTGCTCTGATATATTCAGACCTCTGTTCTTGGCTGAAGGTGTGTGTTTCCTGATTCTACTCTCCTCTACAACAGGAGAGAAAACACCTGGTTCTGACTTATGTCTCGGAGCATAAAAGGCAAGAACCTCCAGACTCATCAACAGCTTCCTACCACAAGCTGTTAGAGCACTGAACAGCTGAATCACAGACATATCCACCTTTACTAACCCAGAGACAGCTTCAGTGGGTGTTTTACTCAGCACTGGCACTTTAATGACAGTCTGCTGATGTGGACATTTACTGGCAATCTTGCATTCTGGGTATCTTGCAGTATGTTAGGGGAGGTATATGGGGAGTGGGGTGTGGGGGCTGGGGTCTTGGTGTGGAGGGTCAGGGGGAGGGGGGATGTTTGCAGGGACTGAGTGTGTTTGCTTTTTCTTTAGTATTTACTTAGTATTTATTATTACGACTTTTACTTCTTTTGTTTTTTTTTTTTACTTCACTCTCCCGAACCCAGGAAACGCTGTCTCATTTTGTCTACACTGCAGTTATATGTACAGCAAAGTGACAGTAAAATCTGATCTGATTTGATTCAACACAAACTATGGAAAGACTTTAAATGAGCAGTGTGGAGGATTTAGATGGATCTATTGGCAGAAATGGAAGATAATATTCATAATTATGTTTTCATGTCATGCCTTGTCATCATCTGCCGCTTATCTGGGTCCAGGCCCATGTCGTGGGGCGACTCCCACCCAGTCTACAATGTACCGAAGTCCTACAGCACCTCCCACAGGTGGTGAGCCCATGGAAGATGGTGCCGTCCGGAGTGGGGCTCAAACCCATAACCCCGAGAGATTGAGTCTCGTGCTCTACCAACTGAGCTAACCGGGTGGCTAATTATGTGCTCAGTAGAGTTTAATCACCTGAAATGTGAAATTTAACAGGTTTACATGAAAACAAAAAGACTCAAAATAACATGAATAAATGAACAAATTAATGTAAAATGTAACAGTTACTAATAAACAGAAAAACTTAACAGCAATAATCACAACCAACTACATTTGACAAACACAACATTTAAAACATCTCCAGAAAAACACACAGCTGACCTAAAGATTATAAAACTATTATGAGAATAATGAGAATCATTTCATACTGTGTATATTTGAAAAAACTAAACTACTAATCTACACTGACTGATGATGTTAAAGATCATGTCTGGACTTACACAGCCTTCCTGCAGTTCCCCACAGCTGGGATCAGTCTCCGTCGTCCCTCCACTGATGTGTTGTACTTCTCCAGGTCCAACTCATCCAGAACCTCCTCTGACATCTGCAGAACGTAGGCCAGAGCTGAACAGTGGATCTCAGAGAGTCTCTTCTCTGATCTGTTCTCTGACTTCAGGAACTCTTGGATCTCCTGATGTACTGAGCGGTCCTTCATCTCCATCAGACAGAGGAAGATGTTGATGCTTCTGTCAGGAGAGATATCATCTCTGCTCATGTCCTTCAGGTTGTTGATGGTTCTCTGGATGATTTCTGGTCTGTTCTCTGTCTGACCCAGAAGGCCTCCTAAGAGTCTCTGGTTGGACTCCAGAGACAGGCCATGAAGGAAGCGAACAAACAAGTCCAGGTGGCCATTTTTACTTTGGAGGGATTTCTCCATGGCATCCCTCAGGAGGACATCGAGTGATGGGTAGCTGCTACTGTTTTTTCCAAAATACCCATAAGTGTTCCAGATAAAAGACTTTGGCTTTGAGTCCCTGTGTTTGTAGTCTTTTCCCAGGAAAGTCCTCAGCTTTCTTGTCTTCCTCTCTGTGTAACAGTGGAACATGTAGACTGCAGCCAGAAACTCCTGAATGCTCAGATGAACAAAGCAGTAGACTGTTTCCTGGAAGATCACACTCTCTCTTTTAAAGATCTCTGTACAAACTCCTGAGTAAACCACGGCCTCTGTGACATCAATACCACACTGCTCCAGGTCTTCTTGGTAGAACATGATGTTTCTTTTCTCCAGATGTTTAAGCGCCAGCCTCCCCAGCTTCAGAAGAACTTTCCTGTCAGCCTTCGTCAGCTCCTGTGGACTCGTCTCATGTCCCTCATCATACTTGTGCTTCTTCCTCTTTGTCTGAACCAGCAGGAAGTTTGAGTACAGGTCAGTCAGGCTCTTGGGCAGCTCTCCTCTCTGCTCTGTGGTCAACATGTGCTCCAGAACTGTAGCAGTGATCCAGCAGAAGACCGGGATGTGGCACATGATGTGGAGGCTTCGTGAAGTCTTGATGTGGGAGATGATCCTTCTGGCCTGCTCCTCCTCTCTGAACCTCTTCCTGAAGTACTCCTCCTTCTGCTGGTCGGTGAACCCTCTGACCTCTGTCACCATGTCAACACACTCAGGAGGGATCTGATTGGCTGCTGCAGGTCGTGTGGTTATCCAGAGGCGAGCAGAGGGAAGCAGTTTCCCCCTGATGAGGTTTGTCAGCAGCACATCCACTGAGGTGGACTCTGTAACATCAGTCAGGATCTCAGTGTTGTGGAAGTCCAGAGGAAGTCGACACTCATCCAGACCGTCAAAGATGAACAGAACCTGGACCTCTTCAAACCTGCAGAGTCCTGCTTCTTTGGTTTCAGGAAAGAACTGATGAACAAGTTCCACCAAGCTGAACTTTTCTCTTTCAGCACATTCAGCTCTCTGAACGTGAATGGAAATGTGAAGTGTATGTCCTGGTTGGCTTTGTCTTCAGCCCAGTCCAGAGTCAACTTCTGTGTTAAGACCGTTTTCCCAATGCCAGCCACTCCCTTTGTCATCACTGTTCTGATTGGTCCATCTCTTCCAGGTGAGGCTTTAAAGATGTCTTCTTGTCTGATGCTTGTTTCTGGTCTGGCTGGTTTCCTGGATGCTGTTTCAATCTGTCTGACCTCATGTTCATCATTGACCTCTCCAGTCCCTCCCTCTGTGATGTAGAGCTCTGTGTAGATCTGATTCAGAAGGGTTGGGTTTCCTGCTTTAGAGATCCCCTCAAACACACACTGGAACTTCTTCTTCAGAGTAGATTTAAGTTTACGTTGACAAACTGGAGCAACATGTCCTGAATGAACAAACAAGAAACAACATCAATGACTGATTCATAAAGAAAACATGACATGTTCATCCCCCTAAAGAACACACATGAACATATTTCCCTCCACGTCTTGAGATGTTAGTAAATGTCCCATTTGTCCATCATGTTGAATCTTTCGAGAAATCCTCTTACTGCTGTGCAGACAGTCAGCCAGCTCCTCCTGCTTCATTCTCCTCAGGAAGTTCACTGTGATCTTCACAAAAGCCTCTCTGCTGCTCCTCCTCTGCTCTTCATCCTCAGCGTCCAACACCTCCTCATCCTCCCTCTGACTCTCTGAGCATTCTGGGTAATCTGGACTCACAACCTTCTGGATCTTCTTCAGCTCCTTCTTCACAAAAGTGACAATGTTCTCCTCCAGCAGCTGGAACAGAAAACTATATGAATGACACAATCAAAGTAAAACCATGGAGCCAAACATCAGATCCATGTTGGACACACAGACAATCCACTGCTCTAAAAAGTGCAGCATGGAGATTATTGTCAACACAACAGATGTCAAAGTAGTTGTTGTCCATGTACAGACCATAAATATGGAGTCCAGGTGTGTTTGATGCTGCTGGGCAGACTGAGCACTGGGAACCTCTGAGCTCTCCTGGTCCACTCTGTGGAGGAATCATGAAGAATTAGCTCACATTATGTTTGCAGCATCTGTGAGTGTTTTATGCTTTGTACACAAACAACAGCTGCTTTTATGTTCTGTGGTGACTGTCCTGATTAAAGCAAACACTACTGTGCTGTGACATTCTCAATGAGAGGAAACAAGCAATCAGTTCTGTACCTCATGACCTAGAGTCATCACAACAAGTCCACCTTTTAAATGATGAGTTTTAAGGACTCACACTGGGTTTGACAGAAGTCTCACCTCTGCTACAGGACACTAACACAAACACTGGAACTGGATAGGTGCTGAGTTACAGGGAGTTTTACTTCTGATCTGAATGACACATATAAGAACATAAGAAGTGCTTTTCTTGAAAAGAGAAGCATCAACTTTGCCACTAAAGCCTGTGTTTCAGCCTGATCATGTTCATATACTGTGTCATTCATGAAGCCTGGAGACAAAACACAATCACTTCATCTTTCATAGAAGACCAGTTATACAGGACAGCTGTCTGATACATTTTAAACTCAGCTGCAGCTCACTTCTTTGCAGCAGAGGGAGGCTGTCCTTTGAAATCAACGAAGTCATCCTTTGACCTGTCACTCTTCATGGACACACAGCTGGGCTCAGGTCCAGGGAAGTCTGGTCTCTGATGGATCCTGGTGGACACAGAGGTTAGGACCATCAAGGACATGGGGACAGGGACAACATATCTATTATTCATACAGTGTTCTCATAGTAAAGAAGAAAACATGTAGTCAGCTGCAGCTCACTTCTTTGCAGCAGAGGGAGGCTGTCCTTTGAAATCAACGAAGTCATCCTTTGACCTGTCACTCTTCATGGACACACAGCTGGACTGAGGTCCAGGGAAGTCTGGTCTCTGATGGATCCTGGTGGACACAGAGATTAGGACCATCAGGGACAACATATGTATTAATCATATAGTGTTCTCATAGTAAAGAAGAAAACATGTAGTCAGTTGCAGCTCACTTCTTTGCAGCAGAGGGAGGCTGTCTTTTGAAATCAACGAAGTCATCCTTTGACCTGTCACTCTTCATGGACACACAGCTGGGCTCAGGTCCAGGGAAGTCTGGTCTCTGATGGATCCTGGTGGACACAGAGGTTAGGACCATCAGGGACATGGGGACAGGGACAACATATCTATTATTCATACAGTGTTCTCATAGTAAAGAAGAAAACATGTAGTCAGCTGCAGCTCACTTCTTTGCAGCAGAGGGAGGCTGTCCTTTGAAATCAACGAAGTCATCCTTTGACCTGTCACTCTTCATGGACACACAGCTGGGCTCAGGTCCATGTTCAGGTCCAGGTCCAGCAGAGTCTGGTGTGTGCTGCTGCTCTGGCCTTCAACACAACACACACAGAGCTTTGAGTGTGAATAATGATGGTGCAGTGATGTGAGTGCTGAGCTCTGACATGGAGAAGAGTCATGGACAGTTAGAGATCCTCATCTCACCTCTGAGCTTTGGTCTGGATCTCATGGTCCCCACACAGACTGCTTTTAGGGAGGGCTCCCTCCTCTCTGTCCTCACACTGATTCATGATGCTGAATTCACATCCACATCAGCTCACACAAACTTTCGACCTTCATATAGAGAGAAAACACAAGTTTAGTTTTTAGTTGGGGCCTAGGGGTAGTTAATCGGTCCAATTTCCTGATTCCATTACGATTATTGAGGTCTTGATTGATTACTAATCGATTATTGAGTTTCCATGTGACAACTCCCAAAATACACCATAAACGTATTCCACATTAAAAAAAAACAGTCAGCTGCTGAATTACTCAACTTCTCTTTTATTGAGAAACATCTCATAGCACCTTCAGTATTGTGTGGTACAGCTGTAACTTCCAATTTAGTTGGAAGAGGTTGGAAGAGTACCGGAGAAAACCCACGCAGGCACAGGGAGAACATGTAAACTCCGCACAGCAGAGCTCAGACTGTTTGAACCTGGAGCCCTCACGTTGCTTGTATTGCCACAGTACTTTAGCTTAGTGCGACAAAGTTTGCAGACAGCATACGTCCTGTCGACGTGTTTAAAACTCCTGCCATGAAAACCAAAATGCATCCACATGCTCACTTTTAGCCCAGATGGATTTTTTTGCGAAGTCAAGCCAGCCGCTCCAACATTTCAAGTGCTCCCGTGTTATAGACTTTACAGTAAATACACGGATGCGGTTGAGAAAGTCAGCGCTAGGATGCTACAGCGTGGACCAACTTCCGGTTTTCAAAATAAAATGTGGGTTATTGAAAGGCAATAAAGAGACGTGTCAGTGCAATCCTGTACTGGTTTTGAATCATTATGTCACATGACCTAGAGACTATTGAAGAAAATTGATGATATATATCAAAAATTAATGATCAGGAGTGTTCCAGGTCATGTGACTCAAAATTAGTGTATGGTCATAGTACTACACTGGCTGGTTGAGATTAGGGTGATTAATTGAAATTCGATTACGATTTTTGCTTCCCACGATTATAAAAAAGAAAATTGACATAAAACGATCATTGTGCCATTTGCTTTGCTCCCGTGTTGCTCTCATTCTGTCCTGTGACGTTAACGTAGAAGGGCACACTACTTTTTACAGCGGTGCGCTGCACCCGCCCCGAACACAAACAGTAGTTTAGACCAATCAACAGTTAGCAAACCGGGGTTCAAGAAGTTGGTGACTACTTCGGACAAGCCTTACACACTGCCAGCGCGTGCCCATTTCAGCAGAGTTGCATTGCCTGCACTTTTTCATGAATGTCGTGAGAAAGTTGCACAAGATGTTCATACAACAGAATATTTCGCCGCTACAACGGACCTGTGGTCAAGCCTCACGCTACATTATATTGACTTCAACCTGAAGACAAAGTGTCTTTACCGAAAACCACGGGGCAAAACATGGCCTGAGGCAAGTGATGGCTGCGTGGGATTTAAAGGAGGAGAACTTCGTCTGTATTACCACACACAATGCCTCAAACGCTGAAATCAATGGCTGGACGAGGCTGCAGTGCTTCGGGCACAGGCTCCACTTGGCCATAGGTGCGTAGGTTATATATTTGATGAATATAAAATATTTGATGAAGATAGGCTATTACATGTGAGCTTCTCTGTCATCTCTCCACACACACAGCCAAATTACAGTCAAATCTTCCAACTTCACAGCTATGATAAATTGATAATGATCGTCATGATAAATTGATAAAATTTTTTGATCATCATGATAATGTGATAATACATATATTTTTGTAATCTTAGACAATACAATGAAGGATCTCAGGATCACCCGTGCAATGGGCCTCTGCAAGAAACTGGTCAGCATCTTCTACAGCTGGAGAAAAAAGACGGAGCTGACTGAGACACAGAAGAAGCTGAATCTTCTTGCACTGGAGTTTGTTGTGGCAGAGTACACTACCACAGTTTTTTATATTTATCATTTATTATTTGCATATATGTTATTTAGATATTTTTTCACTTTGTTTTAATTCATTTTTGTCAGTTTAGTTGTAATTAAAGATTACTCATTGTGTTAAACAGAAAAAAAAGTTTCAAGTTCAATAAAAGCAAATTCTGAATTCAACGAATAATTGTTTTGAATAATCGTGATTTCAATATGAATCATAATAATCGTGATTATGATTTTTGCCATAATCAAGCAGCCCTAGTTGAGACACACCTTTTTATTCCATTTTAACATTTCTGAGATTTTATATTAATTTTATAATGTAAATATTAGCATTTTAGCTCAATAGGTTCCAGGTCATGTGACCTAATGACTCAAAATCGGTGTATGATCATAGAACTACACTAGCTGGTTTAGATACACCTTTTTTATTACTTTTTAACACTCCTGATCATTATTTTTGATTTATATCATCAATTTTCTTCAATAGCCTCTTGGTCATGTGACATAATGATTTAAAGTCAGTACAGGATCGCACTGACATCTCTTAATTGCCTTTCAATAACCCACATTTTATTTTGAAAACCGGACGTTGGTCTACGCTGTAGCATCCTCGCGCTGACTTTCTCAACCGCATCCGTCTATTTACCATGAAGTCTGTAACACTAGGGGACTTGAAATGTTGGAGCGGCTGGATTCACTTCGCAAAAAGGAGAGACGGCTGGCTTTGACCGCAGTAGTAAGCTCGCTGGCTCTGTTACAGGGTGTTTTGTTATGACCGTTAGTCAACAGTTCCACCCTGCGGTTAAATCCTGTATGACAGCCAGTGACTGGAGAAGTCCCTGTGTACTACCAAAATTTAAAAAAAAATCGATCTTTGGAAATTTAATAATCCTCCATAATATAACCGCGACTAATAATCGAGTTTTTTCACCACCCCTAGTAAAGTCTGAACTATAAGAAGCAGCAACAACAAACCAAAACCAAACAGCAGAGACACAGATAGACATCAATAAAAACAGCAAATATGTCCTGACAGACAGTTTTTCTGTTTGTACTGTGACCAGCCACAGAGATATAATCACCTATCAGAGCCGCTGAGATGCTTTATTGTGAGAGTATTTATGGATTTGGGTCTTTATCATCTAATTCATCAGGTGGAGTTTGTGCTGATAGGACCGGGAGCTGTAAGGCCGAGCTCAGGCCGCATTTAGCGGCTCAGACTGCGGGAGAGCAGCGGCTCAGGTCCGCCTCCTCCACAGGCTGATTCAGGCAGGAAAAGCTGCCTTCAGTCAGCAGTAAGTGGAGCCACAGACTAACAAAGGCTCCGTGTTCAGCTACTGACCATCAGCTCACTCTGCTTCTACTCTGACTCCACCGCTTCTACTGCAAATATCCACACAACATGGCGGATAATGACGGTCCTCTTCCTTGCCTTCCTGCCTGTACAGTGACAACTCAGAGTCTACACAACTAAACAGCACAACGCAGTATAAAAAAAAACAAACACAACATCTAGATCCGTACATCAGATAACCCAGGTAACTACAGGAAGTGTTGACGAGTAAAACATTAAAAGTGCGGACATTTACCTTCAGACAGAGAAAATCATCTGCGCCTCAAACTTCGGTGAAAGTGAAAGTAAACTTTCAGCAACCGTCGTGTCATGACGCGCTCCTGTCTATGCGTCATTGGAGCAACACAATCACGTGTCGACGTCCGCTGACCAGGAGCGACTCCAAATCACCAACTCCCTCTTGTGGTGAAACTACAACATTACAATGCCTGCACTATAAATATTGGGCCACACTACTTAGTTATAAATAAATGAACAGCTGAGCAAACGAAACAATGAACAAGCAGTAAATACGAAGATAAAGGTTCCACTCTGCTACAGATACATGTTGGATTAATATTCTATACAGACTGTAATGTAAATAATTACCAATCATGACAGCTTTTTGCTTCTGTGCTCTGTTTCCTATCATAACTGTAATCTGCTGAGCACACAGTAACCACTCACTGTTCTGTAATCAGTATTTATAGCAGTGTAATGATATGTGTGTTCACATACAGAGAGTCATTATCAGACTGATGAACATTAGAGCTAAAATAAGTCAGTAAATGTGGAATAATGTCAGTGTGAACATCAGTATCATTGTCAGTGCTGTGTGCTCAGAGTTGTAGTTACAGTGACCACTGGAGGGCAGAAGACTCCTGTTCAGTCAACACTAAAGACTGTGAAGCAGCTGAATTCATCTGTGAATCCAAACATTGTGGTTGAAGAAGTTATAAAGTCACTTTGAGAGAACCTGTCACCAAGTGGGAGCATTGGAGCATTGTGTGCCCCCATTACACCCCTACACCTCCCAAAATGACTTTTCAGGTAAAAGAAGAAAATGAGATACATTAACAGTCTGTGTGTTCACTGCAGAATGTGAAAACCCTTATATTGCTTGTAATTGAGATGAAGTAAACATCTGTTGAGTATTTTAGCATGAAATTGTTTGATTGTGTTGAATTAAAACCCAAAAATGCAGCGGGTCCACCAGACCCACGAACACTGGCTGAGTAACACCACACAAGGGTTAATTGAAGGAACTGACAACTTCCTCTGTCCTCTGTCCTACACTGACACTGATGCAGTCCTCATCTGCTTTGACATCAGCAGAAAAGAGACATGAGACAGTGCTTTTAAGAAGGTGAGTGTTAGGAAGCAGTGATGTGTCGGTGGTGAAAGAAACGGCTCTCAGAGCAGGATCTTTGACGTGAACGATCGGAGCCGACTCTTGCCTGGAAGCCCAAGCTACCAGGAGATGGGGATTTGTTTTGTACTTAAAATTTATTTTTATTGCACTCTGTTCCATGTTGAGTATAATAAACCATATAAATAATAAACTTTTGATATAATGCATTCATTTTACACATAATTTTAGGTTATTTTAGTATTAAATTAATTTAAGCAACAAAAAAAAAAAAAAAAAATCTAAGGTGCCATTTGGCAGAGAGTCAGCTCTTTTTAGTGAGCCAAGCCATAAGAACCGGCTCTCTTAAAAAACCCATAATTCCCATTGCTGTTGTCCATGTCCAAATATTAACCTGCAAAATTCAATCATGTTCAGTTGTTTGACAACAGAAACATAAAAATGTGTAAGTGGTAACAGTTGGTCTAATGATTGTAGTGATATTTCAGTATTTCAGCAGCTTCAGCAGCAGAAGAAGCAGCAGGATCAGTTCTAATGGCTTCATAACAGAGGTAAAGAGCTTCAGCAGAGTCTAGTGGAAATATTCACTTCTGTTTTTTCATCAATCACTGTGCTCACTTTTTCTCTGAAGTTTCCACAGACAGTTGAACCTGTTCAGCTCGTTGGAGTCTTATCTTCACCTAAACAGGGAGACTCAACTATTCTGAGCATCTAAACCTCGTAGACGGTCGGTCAGATTATCTATCACACACTCAGAGGAATGATCCAGTGAAGCTGTTTAATTCTCTCTTGTCTCTCTTCTCAGATACACCATCACACACCAGCCTGATTCAGCATCACATGGATGTGGGGGATGCTCAGTATATTAACCACGTTCCTGCTGGCTGCTGGTAGGAAAGAGTCAACAGATGGAAGAGTAGAGAGACTACATGTCAGAACATGGGATAGCTGAACCAGTGCTCTGCTGCGTCTGTCCATATTATTATATTTAGATTTATAGATAGATAGATAGCGTCAGCTGGCTGCAGTGTCATGTACTGTTTTGGTTTCCAGGTACAGTAAGGTCACATTTCCTGATGCTGCAACTGGTCAGAAACCCTGATGAACCTCATTCCACTGAGCTTCACTTGATCTCTGATTGACTTTTTGGTGTTAATCAGTCTTTAAAGAAGGTGAGAAGAAGGTTAAGTTACCTTCAGGTATTTGTTTTCATTTCCAGGTACAGAAAGGTCCCATTTTCTTCTTTGGTGTCTTGAACAGGTGAGGAATCCCCTGAAGATGAGTTGATGCAGCTCCCACGCTGTCTGTGAGAAGCAGTGTTGGAGCTGGCCTGAGGAAGCACTCGCTCAGCTCCAACACTGCTTCTCACAGACAGAGTGGGAGCTCCTCAAACACGAGGACCTGGCTGAACACACAGAAGCTGTACTGAACTACATCAGGTTCTCTGTGGAACATGTGACAACAAAAAGACTCATCCAGGACTTCTCCAATCAGAAAGCCTGGATGAACAGCCACATCCGCTCATTCCTCGGAGTCCCTGACTCCGCCTTCAGGTTAGGTGATAGGGCATGATACAGCGCCACTAGAGCTGACCTGAAGAGGGGGACTGATGCAGATCTTTCTGGCCAGGCTGTGGACCCCACCAAGGGCCAGCTGAAGCCGAGTCCAAATCCGGCTGAGTCCTCTCACCTTACTCTTTTACTCTCTCTTTTATTCTCTAAGTCTTTTTCTTCCAAAAACTTCTAAGTATTCAAGTCTTCTGCTGAGAAAAAATTCACAGTCAATCAAATACAGGAGATCAGAGAAGTTGAATCCAGAAAGCTTTATTCCTCAAAAACAGAATTCAAAAGCGTGAGTTTCTCCTGCAGAAAAAACTGACTTTTACCATCTGTGCAACACTTATTATATTGTAAATTGTAGGTGTGTTTCAGACCAAGGGGCATGTCTGACCTTGCCCCTTTTTCCCTTTCATTAGTTATTTTTGGGATGATTCTACTTGTATCTAAAATTTAGCCCTTCCCATCATGTATGAAAAATGTACATCACGTGGCCTTTACACATGACCAGTGGCAGACTGTTGACCAGGTTCTGGGACAGGTCTGGGTGTAACTGGGCATGTCCCTTTCTATTTGCCTTTGTTTGGTTGGTGTGTTTTTACTTGTTTTAAATTCTACGTCAGATCTTTTTTTCCTGGTATTTTTCAGGCCTGATCTCTAATGGAGTCTCTTCTTGTCTCACATGTACCACCATTTCCACACTAATCCCTTTTCTAAGGTTGTATACTCAGACAAACACATGGATGTGAACATCTTTATAATACAGCAGTTACAGACAGAGTGGCACACAAGACAGCAACAGGTGCTGGATATGTAAATACTAATGGAATCACCCTCCTTGAAGAATTACACAGATGGGTGAAGCATAGATGGGTGAGGATGAGTGAGGCATAGATAGATTAACACATTACACAAAACCTGACTCTCCATGTTTCCCCGTTTCGTGATGTTTATATCACGAAATCGGTGCAGTGTCAAACACTGGTTCATAATACATGGAAGGCACAATCACATATTACATACAAACATTGCAGCACAACTTTGTACGATACAAAACACAACGTAATCTGCTGACGGTAGTAGAAGGTTTCTCTCACATCAGAACCCACACCAATAGGCTAAGACACAGCTTTTTCCCCAGAGCTGTGAAATCCATCACCCCATCTCCTCACACATCCACCCTCCACCAATCCAAAGGCTGATCACTAGACGCCTGCAAAAGACACTCATGCTGCACTGCACTTTAGTCAGAAATAGTCAGAAATAAGCTGTACTCTGACCCATATATCCATATTCATACCAGTCACTTTATATATTGTTGCACTGTTCACCATATTCTTTATCCCTATTTTATTTTATATTTTATTCTATTTTATACTTATTTAGATAGATTTTAAATATGCCTTTTATGTTACTAATTGTGCCAAAGAGCTGCTGTACAAAATTTCATTGTGCCTTGCATAATGACAATAAAGATTCTTGATTCTTGATTCTTGATTCTCTCTCATCCTCTGGAACACTAAGTCAGGATCAGCTGTGTGGTGAAGGAGAGATATGGCTTCCATGCATTCATCTCTGATTGGTTGATCATCTCATGTTCTGGATGATGTGGGACCTCCTTTTAGCTCCACTCTACTCTGGGATGAAGAGGTGCTTTTGGATTTCCTTTGCACAGACTTCATGCACCACTCAAGAAAGGGTTAGGGCCTTTGTTGCTTTGAATATCATAGAAGTTCCTGAAAGAAAAAAGCTGTCTCAAGAACAGATACTGTATGTTGCTTATATGCAAACAACAGCTAACAGCTCTCCTGCAAGCAGAAAAAAAGTCTCTTAATATTTTTTTTAAAATATTTTTATGTATTTTTTTTTTATAAAAGGATACAGGATTAAGTTGAAGCCTCTTACCCTTCTTTTCCATGCATGTGAGTGACAATAATATTAACCAGTAACCGTGTGGTGGAATCTTTCAAACTTCCAGTCTCTTCATACTCTTTAATCACAGTCATCTCTGCTGGTTTTGAAGTAAGAATTTGCTCCACATTCTAAAAAGAAAACATTATAAACATATTTACAACTACACTTAGATCTATGTTGTAAACAAATACATTCATCTAATACCTGTACATATTACTTGCATTTTTTAGGAATTGTGTCTAATAAATAATGATTAAAATCTAGTTGTATACGAGCTGTAAGGACACTGTCCATCAAAGGCTGGCATCCAGAATCACTTGTGTCTCTGCTTAAAGTGCTTGAGACTGACAGTGTATCTGTCAGACTTGGAGAGGAGGAGCCTTCACACCCTTGCTGCAGGACACTTAGATCTGAAGATCACACACACACAAGTATAAGGCAAATAAAATCTAAAGTCCAGCACATTAAAACTATATCACATACCTGGTTGGATATTACATGTCTCAAGACAAAACATTACCATTACCTATAACTCTGCTTACCACAAGTAGTGAGGGTCACATATTCTGTCAGGTCTGAACGATCAGCCAGGTTCATAGATGCTTCAGTAGATGGGAGGTCTGAAATGCAGACAACACATACAGCTTAATATGAACTGATTAAATACTGTACTTTGGAATTCTTATCATCCACTTCTCACAATCACATATTTTTGTCTGTGTCAAGATACAAATCTCTCAAAATATAAGTGCAGCAAAATATGAATTTTTAAATGTCCTACCATCATCACTGTAGATGAAAACACAGATCTTTGAAACATCCTCATCCACCTCTGCTCCCTGTTGATCTGTGACTTTCAGTGTTGTAGTCTCTGGGATAAGTTATAAAATAAACTCCAGAAATGTAACTCTTTCACACTTTTTTGCCTGACTCCAGATTTTAGTACTTTGTGAATTTGCTGTGTGTTAGTACATGTAGTTGTGTACAGTTCAGCTGCTGCTGTCCTTGGTGCTGAATTCACCAACCCAGCTGAATGGTCCTGAGTGATTATTGTTGTAATTCATTTGGTATTTTGGAGAAGATTGAATATCATTAGTATGGGTTATGTTTTGGTTAGTGTTATGATGTGTCCTCATAACTATATTAAGACAACAATGTGTGTGTGTGTGTGTGTGTGTGTGTGTGTGTGTGTGTGTGTGTGAGAGAGAGAGAGAGAGAGAGAGAGAGAGAGAGAGAGAGAGAGAGTTTGTCCTTTGATGCCTTTGATGTATCAACATTCTACAGCCTGATGTCAGAGGCTGCAGTAAGTGGACACACAGCCAGAGACAAGTTCAGAAGTCAAACAGGAGCAGAAACAGTTGGACTGGACAGGACTTGCTCATGATTTAGGAAGAAAGAAGCACTCAGATATTTCTGCACAATTATTGACAAGGAAGGGAGGAGCTACTGCTGTTACAAGGACAAGAGGAAACTACAGGAAAGTCCAGATCACCTCCAAGGTTTTCAGTAAGTCAGTACATGTTAGTAGTAGTGCTGCACGATTAATTTAATCTAATTGCAATCGCGATGTCACGCTGTGCGATTACGTGACCGCATAAAAGACTGCGATTTGCGATTAAATGCAAACCAATGTGGATTAATTAACGCCACATCCACACGCTGTGGGCAGCCGCAGGTGTGGTCACGTGACTACCCGGCTTTCAGCAAACAGTAGTGACCGACATGGAAGCTGAGGAGGAACACGAGGGACGAGCTACGGAGCCCCTCTAGTGACATGGTCAAAACGTATAATAATACAAAGTAGCTATTACGTGCGCACGAAATACTAATTTGTGGCCACGAAATAGGTATAATATGCGCGCGAAATACTAAGTAATACTATTAGTAACATTCCTGGGCAACTGGGTAAGCAAATCGAGCGCACCGTTTCTACAACCTGCAATAATCTGCGCACGGGGCAGGTTGTAATGACGGTGCGCTCGATTTGCTTACCCAGTTGTCCAGGAATGATATTAATAGTATTAGGCGACCCTGAACAGCAAGACGTGCAGTGTAAAACCTGCAAAGCTAAAGTCGCTACGTCCCGAGGTAATACGACCAATCTCTATCAACATATGAGACAACACAGAGAAAAATTCGACGAGCGCATGCAAATAAAAGCCCAACCAAGTAACGTGAAAGATAAAACTGAAAACTGAAAGAACCACAACGTACAATCACGGATACATTTTGAAAATATTTATTTTTTAATTTTTAAATTTTGATAAGTTATTTGGAACAAACAGTCTATAATCTTCAGGTTTTGTATTTTTTTGTGTCTCATTATTCTATGTGTTGTCCTTGATATTCAAGCAAGTGGACTCATGACACCATTCATTTATAATATCATAATCGCAATCGCAAATCGCAATATTGTCCACAATAATCGCAATCGCACATTTTCATCAAATCGTGCAGCACTAGTTAGTAGTTCATGTCAGTATTTAGAAGTTAATTTTTTGAAAGGTTTTTTCCAAATGATATGTTTGTGAATTTGGGACGACAAGTAATCATACCCATAAGCCCAGTGGCTTGATTGTGTGCTTATCATTCATGGACAATATTGAGTTTTTTTTTAATGCTGATCATGACTGTGAGATATTCTCATGGTTGCTCAACTTCTTAACTTTGTTTTGGTGTGATGCACTGTAGTTTGTGTTAGAGGAAAGGATTTCTAGGAAGTCTGTACTGTCTGCAACAAGATCCTTTCTAAAGAAATTCTAATGGAAATGATGGAGCATAAAATCCACAGTCCCTGTCCTGTGGAAAAGTTGACTTCCAGAGTTAAAAAGAAGCAAACATGAGGCTTCAACAGTCTGAGTAGATCAAGTTTCTATCTTCCAGGTATTTTTAGTCCAAAATTCTCCTCTTTGTGTTTCTACACCTAATGTTTCCTTGCAAAGCTGTGGTGGAGAGATGGCAACACAGAGAGGAAATTCTGCACTAAAAGACAAACATTTGAAGATACTCACTTGATTTTGTTTAACAATGCTGATGAATTTTGGAATTACTATCTGCACAGAAATAGGACTGTGGATTTTTTGGCCTATCATTTCCACAGAAATTGTTTAAAGAAGGGATCTCCTGGCAGCTGTGTTGGTCCTGCTTGGTAGCAGGGCTGACCATTGCCAACCTATGACATTCTCTCTCTTTAGCTGTGTCTGCAGTCGCTACACTCCTGTGTGTCTATGCTGTAGACTAGAGAGAAAGCTCTGTTCTTAATTCCTCTGTTTTCAGCTCTCAAGAGTTTTGCAGCTTCTACCTGAACCTCTGTGATCTGGGGTTTACTTTCACTCCTCTGTTCCAGTTTGGACTTTCAGATATCAGCCTTATTTCACTGTTTACTGATCATTTTCAGCCACATCACAGCTGTTATGTTACTACTAATGCAAAGCAAACTTTTTGCTGTTTCTTTTATTTCTCAGTGAGTTAGCATCACTTTATTAGTGGTAGAAGAAACACTTGCAGCGTTCCAGCACAGCTTTAGTGACAGTGGCTGTTCACAGCATGGCTTAATGTGAGTACACCTTCACAATGGAAAACACTATTTGTTAGAACGAGGAGTATATTGATTTTAGATGTCACATTTCCAGCCCACTCACCTTCCCAGTTTAGTATAAGGAAGCTGGCTGGTTTGGAAAGTTTGCTCTGTGGTTTTGGAAGCCACGCCTCCTTGTCTCTTGTGGTCCCAGTCAAGTTCACTACATCCCAAACAATATGTTTCCTTTTGAAACCAAAATGAAAGGTTTGTGTTTTCCACAGAGCAGCCTGCACCTCCACTGATGTCACAGAGAGCAGTGTGTCCTGTGTCCCTTCGGTAGCCACAGCTCCTCTCTTTGAGCATTGTTGAGCTCATCAGGGAGTGTGGTGTGGGTGGAGATGTTCATCAGGTTTTTCTCTCTGTAGTCTGTGATGTGCTGGAGTCCCTGCCACATGCGCCGTGGGTCTGAGGTGTTGTAGTAATCCTCCAGCTTCAGCCTGTACTGTCTCTTGTCTGATGTCTGATGGATCTACAAAGGTCATATTTAGCCTTTTTGTATTCCTCAGCAGTGCCTGAGACATAAGCAGCAGAGCGAGCACGTAGCATGGACCACACTTCACAGTTTATCCAGGGTTTGTTATTGGGGTAGGTTTTAATCTGTTTTGTGGGAATGATATTGTCCGTGCATGTGCTGATGTAACCAGTAACTGCTGCACCATTCTCCTCTAAGTCCACAGTAGAGTCCTCTCTCAGTCCCAGTCTGTGTTGTTAAATCAGTCCTGAAGCATCTGCTCTGATTCTGCATTCCATATTTTAACAGTTCTGCAGACAGGTAGGGCTTGAGGAGCTTATAAACAAAGAACCAGAGAACAGCAAGAAATCAGGCCTCAGGTTTCAATAAAGATATTCAAACTGACTGCAAGTGTCAGTGAAGGAAGTCAGTAGCGACACTAAAGGTAAATTAACTTGATACATAAACTTGCTTCATGTCTAACCAGAATTTTTAGGCCCTGTTTGAATTTGCTACCATGGATAGATGTCTGTTACCCTCCCTGTCTAATTTAGATGAAGTTTTGGTGTTTGTCACTTTAACCATTAATATTTATTTCATTTCTTTTTCTTTTTGTCTATTTACACAAAATTATCTAATCAACTCAAAGGTTCATAGACTGAAAAGGTTCTGAGAAGTTCTCTTGAAAAATGTCTCCTAAATTTAACTTTAACAAATTGCACAGTCCTGAAGCACTAATCAAATATTTGATTGGTGTGTTGGAGTAAAGTGAGACACACACACACACACACACATCTTGTTTAGATGTAACAGAGCCCACAGCCATTCTGAAGAATGACACAATCAGAAAATCCATTTGGCCTTTGAGGAATTTAATTGTGTGTCTGCTCCAAATGCTATGCTAGGTCTATGTGGAGCAGCTTGTGTGATACATTATGTTTCTGTTTGTTTTCTATGAAACTGTGAATATTATTAGCTGACTGGATGAATAGAACACAAGAGAGATTTGTTTGTGCAGATAGATGAGACCTTAATGTGTCAACTAACCCTTATTTTAAGATGCACACACACACTGTGTTCTGCAGGTAGTTCTCACTGCAGCAGCTGTAGAATTTTATTATTATGACCACAATTACACCACAAGAGCCAGTTTGACTCTGTAATTTACAGGCTCTGTGTTTCCAGTTCACTATTAAACACAATGATGTACTTTATTTCTTCATGATGACTCTTGAAAGTTTTTTGAAGAAAGAGGAGAAAATTTCTTCTGTCATTTTTGCCTTTTTTTCTCACAAAACAAGTTTTAAAGATTTTCATGATTCAAAGAAAAACATTTTCTTGGTGGTCGGAGAAAATGAGGAACTGTTCCATCATTTATCCAGAAGTTTCTATAGTAATGTGATCATTATTCTGTGACTGTGACAGGAGGAGTTCAGTGAATTGATGTGACTCGTCTGTGCTCTTTCACTGCTCATTTTAATGAAGTATATATTCCCTCTCTGTATTATGATATTGGATTGTAACTCAGCTTTACCACAACACTGTCATTGTACACCTGTATGTTTTGTTCACCGTGTTGATCCATCTGTCTTCCTGTATTCATTCTCTCACTCCCTCGCTCACTACAACCACATACACTAAATACACTAAACTGTAGTAAACTGTGGAAAAGCAAATCCATTATGTGTGAAACATAATGTGGCTGGATGATGTTCAGAGGAAACAGATTTTCTGAATGAATAAGGTAATGAAGTTTATTAACAGCAGTGGAGGTGGGAGACTGGGGTTTGTATCCAGAGTCCACTCTGTGGTTAGGTTTGGTATTTACAGCTATTTAACAATACACACAAGCTAACTTGCATACGGCCAAATACAAATGTCCCACACACACACATTTCATCAGAGAGACCAGCTCTCAGAAATAAGTCCAGCAGTGGAGACAGTCCAACAGGCTCCACATGTTTGTGCACTACTCTACTACTGTGCTGAGAGGAGACTGTACTGAAGCTGTCAGCTGTACCATCAGCCTCTGAGGCTGCTCTGCTCTCTGTGTCACACACTGCTACTGTACATGAAGACTGCTGTCAGCTCGGCTCAGCTCCACTCATCACTAACTTCATTTAGAGCAAACAGAGCTCTGCTGTAACAGGAAGCAGCAGAAAGTCAGAGGCTTCGCCGTGAGGAGCGCAGACCTCTCTGTCATGTCAGGTGTTTTCAGGAAGGACGTCACTTCACAGACCTTCACAACTCGAGTCAGCATCAGACGGACACACGCACAATAAACATCCACGGTAGCTGGAATTTCCCCTCTCAGCTCCGGTGTTTCCTAGTGGAAAACGCCAGGACATGAAATGAAAAGAGTGAAACGATCCTTTGCCTAGTGAAATCCAAAGAGGAAAGCGACGGCGGGGATCCACACGGTGTGTATCCAGAAGTAAAGCATGGTGTCCTTTAATCAGCTGCAAAGCTCCGCGCTCTTCCCGACGAAGCTCCGTGTCCAGCGGTTCATTTCCAGAAGAGAAAGCGCTGCAGATGAAGCCGAGCGGAGGAAGAAATCCCAGTGTGAACGCTGCTGATGAACACAAGAGCTGGAGACTCTGTCTCTGCTTCTTCTGCTGCTTTCACACGGACATTAGCGACATCTACCGGAACTGTTATCCAGAGAGGAAGAGACTGTGTCTGTGTGAGTCCTCTGTCTCTTAGCCAGCAGTTTGTCTCTGTGTTATTCTGTCTCTGCACCGTTAAACATTCATACTCAGGTGGACAGTCACAGTGGACACTATCTAATGTCCAGAGAAAAAAAAAGTTCTTTTATCACATATTAAAGCTGTGTGATGTTCACTGACACTGACCATGTGTAGTTTAAATACATGTGTGCAAGTTTATTTTCCTTAAGACAGAAGATGAGCTGATTAATGCAGGAAACAACATGAGTCAGACTCAAGTATCTGTCTTTATAATTCTAAAAACATGAGCTGAGGACAAAAGGTGAAGACGACAGCTCATATGGAAAATTTGCATATTTTCCACTTTTGATATATGATGGTATTATAAAAATATATCTGTCTTTTCAGTCTAAAATCCTTCTAGTGTATCTACAGGAGCTGATTAGTCCCATATATACAGTGGTGTTCCAGTATATGTCAGAGGTCAAAGTGAAGACAGTCTAGTTGGTCTCATTGGATAAAGCCAGTTATCTGTTTGCAAACAAGCGTGACAGCAGATTTATTCCACTTAGTTCTGTCAGAGCCACTGAAGCTGTTTCTTTACTTTTTATTCTTCCCTCCAGCTGCAGTGAGAACATCTACAGAAGAAACATTATTATTATTATTTACTGTCCAACACAGTAAAGTGTAAATGATGGACATTTACTCAACACAACATTTTATTTCCACTGTCACAGGATAGAAAGAACAAAGAACTTCACAGATATAAAAGTGCACGTTTGTCCACCTGCTGTTTCCATAATGATGGGAAATATAGTTTGGTGTCAGAGAAGTATGGAGGCCCTAAAGGGACATGGGAAACAAAGAAAATTTCTCACCAGAAAGTACTGCATGTGTGCATGGTCTCTGGGAGATCATCCACTGTATTTCGGTTTGTGTTTCTGTGTGAAAATGACAGTACAAGAGTTAGTTCAGCTATATTTTAACCTGGGACTTCATTATAATGACATTGCTGCTTTACTTGCAAGTCGTCACAGTCATATTGTGTCTGAAAGATATTTAAAATGAATTTTGAAGTCTTGTAGTCTGTTTCAACGCAAGGGATACATCACTTTGGATCGCGTGATTAATTTCATTCATGAACAGTTACAAACATCTGGCCAACTCTGTGGGTAGAGGTGGATGTACATAAAATGCAAGAATAATGGATTACATGTCAAGAAAGAAGAGGTACGATTAATTCTAAAAGAACTTGTTTAACTTATTTTTATTTTAAAATCTGAAATACATGTTAGTCCCGATCCCACTTGACACCCCCCCTCCCAGACTTCATCCTTCATCAATCATATTCAGTATGTACAGAATGTATTGATAACAGAAATATGGCAGAAGATAAGTTGTCTTCACTGGCCTCTCATCTGTGGGTTCAAAGTCTGATGATGCATCAGAGAGAAGGATTACGTCTTTAACCTTGGAGGTTGGAGGCTCACTGTGACTTCAGGGGATACTGCATTGTGACTGTAATCACGAATATTAAACTCAAAGTCTTCCACTGGCCCTTTGGATGAATATCCATTTAGAAAAAACAAGCCCTTGCCCGTCTTCAGCAGTTCACCCATAGTTACTGATTTCTGGACTGACAGGTGCCGTGTTCCAACTCCATTTCTTCTTTTGATCTGGTGATAAGTGCCGTTATCAAAGTGGAGCCATCCCATTTCAACCCGCCGGGTGACTTTGACTGCATGTTTATTACCAACAATACCAGAGCCCTGTGTGTGTCTGTTGCCAGGAGTTTTCCATTGTTCCCTGAGCCTGTCTCTAACTCTCTGCATGAGAGCAGACTTCTTCAAAGTCAAGAAACAGACTTTAACCTGAGAAACCTCCTCTGTCAGAACATGTCCTCCACATTGCATTTTCTCATTAGAGAGAAAAAATTCAGATTCATTTTACAGAGTTCAGTCCACTCATGTCTACTGCTGAGTTCAAAGCTCCTGACCTCTAAGAGCCTTGTTTCATAATTCATTTCCAGCCCACAGTGTTTCTGTCCTCCAGCAAACCTTTGGATGTCAGTGTGTCAAGCTAATGTTGGTGAATCTGAGGCTGTGTTGACTGAGAGAAGAAGCTGTGAGATCTTTTAGACCCTGAGGACTCACTCTGGACTGATTTGATAGATGCTCCACAAATAAAAGTGCTTCTCCACTCAACTAACTACTACTCCTCATAGGGACTGTCTGCAGGAACTGAAGCTGCTTTTGGTCAAAGAGATATTCATGTGTTCACTGTTCACTCAGGACCATTCAGCTGGGTTGGTGAATTCAGCACCAAGGACAGCAGCAGCTGTTACAGTGTGAAGTGCAGCAGCTTCAGAGTCCTTCTCACCTCACTATGGCAGCAGAGAAGCAGCTAAAGGAGACGCAGCAGCCACAGATTTGTTCCATGCTGCTTACACACTAATTGTTCTCACACTTGTATGAACTAATTACTTCGCTTTTTTTCTTGTAATTAATGTGACTGACTCTCAGAGACTAACAGAACATTTACCTCCAAGCAGCAGTTACTCCATCAGTATAGAGTCTCATTATTCAGTCGTGTAACAGGACGGATTCAGACACACTCAGCAACAGAGGACAGTGGAATCATCTTCCCTGATCCATCCTGTCTGTCTCATCCACATCCTGTAAGACTTTCTGCTTGTCAATAATCCAACCATCATAAATGATTGTCCCTCAGTGCTTTCACTGTAAAAACAGCCTGTGAGACACCATGAGCCTCAGTGAGATCTGGACATAATGTCAAGTTGTTGCTGTTTAATGTGATAACAAGTTGTTCTGATGGTGAAAGTGGATTAAATAATATAACAGCAATAAGAGACAGAAGACCACCTGACAGCATTAATGGACATGGACAGATATGTGCTCACACACTGCCGAGCTGCACACACTGTTAAACACTGTCACAGCTCATTAGCATCACGTTCTACCTGCAATTCAAGATCAATGTGTTGGTTCAGGATGGTACAAAACACAAGACAACAAACAATCAGACACCAGACATGAACTGCATCATGTTAAAATCAGAGCAAAGCAGCAACAATTACAAAAAGACAGAAAGTCAAACATGTGAGAGCACGATTGAATGTGGAGGAACTGAAGGAAATGTTAGGTTTGTGTCATGTCCGACAGTCGACAGTCAACCAAATACCCAACAAATCTAAGTCATTTAGCTTTGTAGCTCTGCACACATGCTTCTTCAAACACTGTGGTTTATGACACAGCCAGTTAAGTCTGGACTTCAAACCAGTTCAAACACAGTCATGCAGCATGTAGATGCAGAATGTAGATCATTTTCTCAAACAGCTGCACCAGCACTGAGGAATAAACATCAATGATAATTCATCATGATTTATGCAAAAAAAAGAAGTTTAATGTTTCTGTTGTTTTACTGTTTGAAAGAGGAGAAACAATGTTTGTATATTTGAAGACTAAAATCAGCTGTGAAGAACATTTTCCTTTGTTTTCGTCTTTTCAGAGGTTTTTGAAAAACATAAAATGAATCAGTGGCTGTATCAGAATGTGGAGAGAATCTTTATCGACTACAAACTTGTGACTTTTGGAAATTTCCCAAAGCAAAACTCTGTCCATGTGAATCAAACCAGTAAATGTCTGGTTTCAGCTAATTTAACCTTTGGGCTGATGAATGAACGACTACCTGCTGCATAATCAGACTCATCACTACATTATTCACTGCACAAGCAGCTGCACACTGGTTCACACCTGAGAGAATAACGTCTGTCACTGTTCAGTTAGAAGAGTAAAGAAGAAGCAGGTGGTAGAAGAAAAACTGATGAGAGGAGGAAACGGAGGAGGGTGAGAAAAAGATGAATAATTACTGAACCTGCAACATCAACAGACGCCTGTCAGTGCCAAAGAAATGATCCTTATCAAGAAAGGCAGAGATTAAAGCAACTAGCCTCATCTTCATGTCCCAGATGCTCACACAGTGTCATAGTCTGGAAATTTATGTCAAGTTATGTTTTGTCTGGTGTCTCTATTGTCTTGTGGCTTCTTGTTTTATTTTGAAATCACTGCCCTAATGTATCTTGTCTAGTTTTACTTCCTGTCTTTGTCTTGTTTCCCGCCGTTGTAATTGTTTCCCCGCCCTAATTGTTTCCACCTGTGTCCCCTTACCTGTTGTGTGTATATATAGTCTGCGTCTCCCCATGTCCTGTGCCAGTTAGTCTTGTCATGTTGTCAGACAACCAGCCTTTGTACATGTTTCCCTTGCCAAGTCAGGTTGTGTGTTTCTGTTGTTACTTTTTCCTAATCTTAACCTCTGTTCTTGTTGTTAGATTTTCTTTACTTTGTTTAGCACATTTGCCTTTTCTCCTCAAATGAGTGATTTTCAGTTGTTACCTTGTTACCTCCTAGAGTGATTTTCAGTTGTTACTTCGTTACCTCCTAGAGTGATTTTCAGTTGTTACTTTGTGAATAAAATTGTTTTCTTTGTACTTTTGCCATCGAGTCGTGCATTTGGGTTCAAGTCCTAGTTCAGTCATAACACACAGTTTTTGAAAAGTAAAGTAAACCAGATGAAAATAAATCATTCATGATTTGACTCAAGATGAAGAAAAAACATCTCTTGACCTGGATGCATGAAATAAAAGTAATAAATCAGTGAAGGTTCAGAATGGTTTCAGTTTAATATCACAGATCTTATTTAAAGCTCTGTTAGTCCAGCTGTGGATCA
This sequence comes from Toxotes chatareus, assembly GCA_016801885.1. Lineage (NCBI taxonomy): Eukaryota > Metazoa > Chordata > Actinopteri > Toxotidae > Toxotes > Toxotes chatareus. Next base: position 73,957 of record JAFBJY010001297.1, on the reverse strand, counting down.
GCTACTGGACACTGACGGGACATACACCATCCCTCTGGCTGTCCCATAGAACAAACCCTGACTTCATATCAGGTGAGGATGTGTCCTTCATTTAAACTGAGGACTATAGGAAAAGTATAAGCTTCATTTGTTCAGAAGCTGTTTCCAGTTATTGGAATTTTAAAATAAATAAAATCTCAGTTTGATCACAAACAAAACAGATTCTATAAATTCCCTTGACAGAAGTAAAACCAATCTCATTTCTATTATCAGCTGAATAAATGTTCATTTTCTCAGCTCACCATCTGCTGGGCTACAGAGCTGATCAGCTCAGCAGACGTGTTGTGATCTAATAGGATCAGACAGGTGGAGACATGAAGGATGAAAACAGCTCTGCTCCAATGAAGGAAGCAGAACTAGAAACAGGCAGAGACACCTGCTGTACTGATTTCATCAACACTAACAGAGAAACACAGAGATGGAGTGAAGTTTCATTCATGCATCTTAGTTTAATATTTAAAGGTTATTCTGGACCATGGAAAATAAAAGTCCCAGAAAAAGCTAGTACTCCTGACATCAGGAATGAATTTTAAAATGACTCATGAGCTGATTTAAAAATCTCAAATGTTTTGATGTGCATTTAAAAATATAAAGTATGAGGAAAACTGTTGAAAACTCACCACTTCAAGCTTCTCCTTCCTCCACCTGTTTCTCTCCCTCCTTTCATCTGTCTCTATGTAGACTCACTCCTTCCTGTACTGTCTCTCTGCATCTCCTTCATTTCACCTTCAGCTTTACTTTTCATGTCAGTATCATCCACATACAGAGACTATAGAAGCAAATGGGTCATTTAGCAAAGACGAACACATCAAAGATAAAACACAAACTTTCTACATGCTCCTAAAGTCAGAAACACACTCAAACACCAAAATTCTCTTGTTTCTCAGGCAAACACATGCACACCCTCCTACAGACTGTCCACACTGCTGCTCTCTGTGTCTGTGAGATCACTCGTCACCATTCGACAAGGTCCCATGTCTCTATCTTGCTCCCCTGAGAATCGGTCAAAACAGACCCTGGTTAAAACTCTAAGCCCTGTACACTCTTAGCAACCCTAAACACCAACTTCAACGTTACAAAAGTACCACAAAAGGGGGGTCCAAACAACTCCTTAGGCTCTGAAACATGCTCCTAAACCCTTTCTGGGGGATCACTTTTGGCCTCTCACAGGCAAATTTTCACGCTCCCAACTCACTTATATGGAGGAACTTCAAATGCTCATAACTCTGGAACCCTAAGTCCTAGAGACTCAAGGGTGGTACCGTTGGACTCGGGATACCCACAAATGAGGGGGGGGGGGGGGGGTAGGACAAGGTCCCATGTCTCTATCTTGCTCCCCTGAGAATCGGTTAAAACTGACCCTGGTTAAAACCCCAAATTTTCACTCTCCCAACTCCCTTTTTGGGGAACTTCAAATGCTCATAACTCCAGAACCCTAAGTCCTAGAGACTCGAGGGTGGTACCGTTGGACTCGGGGTACACACAAATGGGGGGGGTAGGACAAGGTCCCATGTCTCTATCTTGCTCCCTGAGAATCGGTCAAAACAGACCCTGGTTAAGATTATAGTAAAACCATTAGAACAATGCACAGAGTAATATCATAAACACACTACTTAATATATATAATGAGTGTAAAAGTACTTTTCACTCTGTCCCCATAGTGGGACAGCAACATGGCTTCTCTTCTGGTGCTGCTTCATCTTCTCACTCCACAACCAGCTGGAAGAAAGCGTCCCACAAAGATCAGCGTCGGAGAGGCAACGGATCATCGGGTAAAATTTCAGAAGGTTTGTCAAAACTTCCAAATACTGTAGATGTTGCTGAGTAAGCACATTTTTGTAAACATATTTCTCTTGTTTCAGTCCCAAAGCCTTGAGGATCATCTCCTGACCACTGAAGGAACCCATCAGCCATATCTTCTTTCCACAGAAACTTCAAAGACCCAGGTTTTCACTTTTTATATTGTCTTGGACAAAAAGCTTCTGTCATGTCAGTCATGTACATCCTTTGGTGCTTTTGATGAGCTGTTCAAGTCACATTTTGTTTTTGGTGTGAAGTATGATGACGCTCTCTCCAGTCTGTACACATTTTTGCAGACAGAGTAAAAGAGCTCAGAGCAAAGCTGTTAAACAAACCATAAGTAGCTTATTTAGCCAAAATGTTGAGATGTTTCCTCTGTAATTCATCCTTTGGTTCAGTGTTGCTTTTGTTCAGGAACCTCAAATGAATTCATGCCATGTATCCAGGTAAAAGTCTCTCTAGTTATTGTGGATTCAGGAGACATCTCATTAAGATACACAGCTCCATTGATAACACAAGTGTGTCTAACCAGATCCCTTTCAACAACGACACAGAGACAGTAAACAATTCTCAGTCTGTAACTGATGAAATACTTCATCTCATTTCCAAAATACTGAAGCAGGTCCTTCAGGTTCTACTCACAACAAAGACGCGTGCTTCAGTTATAGCCAAGCTTTTGGGGAGTGGTGAACCAAATACTGTAGTTCTTTATACAACTGAAAATTTAGAGGAATTTATCAAGCAGGTTATCAAGCAGCTATCACTGGGAATGCCTGTCCTTAAAAACAGTTGAGTCTGGTCCAGTTAAAATGTGTTCACTTGAAACACTGGATTTTTCTGAAGATATAACAGCATCTCTTCACCTTGATTGTGAAGCCATCGTCTGTGTCACACAGTGGGTGAAATGCTGAGTAAAGTTGATCATTTTGAATCTGATTTCCAGAAATGTCATCTCTATATTGTTTCCAAACCTCTTTGCACTCACCCCACCAGGGATGGCAGCTGAGATGTTCAGATAAACAGAAGTGAACCATGAAGCACGTGCTGGGTTAAACATCATCACTGGCTGACAGATGAAGTCCAGGGTAAGAAAGCTGAGAGCAGAAGAGGAACACATTCACAAAGTGTGATATTAAAGAGAGTCAACAATGAAATCTGCTCTTCACCTGAGCTTCTTTCCACTAACTGCCTCTAGAAGGTGCCAAAGCTCCTGAAGTGCTGATTTGGAAATGTTTCATACTATCTCAGGAATAATATGATGGAAACTTGAAATGATTGTGATGATTGTTTACTGTATAAGTCCATGTAAGAGCTCCTTATTTGTTATTATTTACCAGAGGAAGTCAGGCTGCTTCCTGAACAGAGACAACTGTTCACAAATGTACTCAGTGGTTTCACTGTGTTAGGTAATAACTAAGATTTAATGTTTCATTCTAAACTCCAGTGCCAGCCAATGGAGACAGGCCAATACTGAGTGAATACAATACTGAATACATATGAAAACTGCAGGATCTGTGCATGAGGACAGGATATTTTCAACTATTCTTGGACTTTTGTTAAACTCTATATAGCACCTTTTGGACTCTTGGGTTTTGTTAGTAGTTTCCTGTTTTTGTTAAAACGTGTTACTCTTGGTCTCTTAAGTTTTGGTTTTGCATTTCCGGAGCCCTTGTGTATCTGTCCTTTGTCTACTTCTTGTCTTTCTCCTGTTTTCCTCCTTTGCTGACTGTCTGTCCCACCCTAATGTGTGTCACCTGTTGTCAATTAGTCCTAGTGTATTTAAGTCTCATTCTTCCCTTGTCTCGTAGCCTGTGTTCACCAGTGTTTTGTCCAAGTCTGTTCCTGCTGTGGTTGTACCTGCTTTTCTCATCCTGGAATCTGTGTTCTGTCCTGCCCTTAGTGTTACCTGTTTCCCTGTCTTTGTCACCTCCAGGATTTGTCCTCTGTTCCCTTTGGATTCACTTTAACTTGTTCACCCTAAGTAAGCACTTCAGAGTTTTAAGTTTTGGACTTGAGTTTTTCTTGGACGATTTTGTTGTTTACGTTTTGTCTTTGATCCAGTGATTGTGAGTTTAATAAACTGACACGTCCGTCCGTCTTGGGGTTTCTACACCTGTGCCCTCCCCCTTAGTGTTCTTGGCCACAGCAGTGACTGTAACAGGTCCCTGCTGACCTCTCATTTCATATTTTTACACTGTGTTTAAATATATGACACCGTGTGGACACAATATCATCTGAAAGGATTTTAAACCTCAGGATGAGGCCACTTGAAAGTTTACTCATCCTGGAACAACATCTGATGCTGTAGCTAATTTTTTCACCTGGTCATCTAGCCCTTGTGTATCTGTCCTCTGTCTACTTCTTGTCTTTTTCCTGCCCCTTCTCTGAGACTGTGTCACTGCTCACTGGTAGCACATGGTAGGACAGACACTCAGCCCTGTACCCATTCATGGTTCATAACAAATAACTCCCCACTGTTTTCCTGGTGAGTGCACGCACCACATTGGACAAATGTTCATACACCATATACCCAACCCTCACAGTAAAACATAAGAAACACACTACACACCAGCTCTGTTATTTCAAGATGGTTTATTCACTCATATGCTTTTACCAGTGCTGCTGCCATCTTGGTCCTCCTTCTCTGTGCCTGGGGGCTGAACCAGAGCAGCTGAAGAAGGCTGCCTTATGTAGTGGTAGGAGGAACCTGTACAGCTGCTTAATTGCCATACCAGGTCCCACTGAGTGGGAGGGGGATTTTGGTTTGGCATTAATATAATGGATGATATGATGAAACAGGTTCATGTATGTGTGAATTATTGAAATGATGATTAGTTTTTTGTTGTGGGTTTAATGACCAGGGACCTGATTATGAAGATGTGGTGACCAGAGATCTCATTTAATGCACTGATTGCAAATTGGTTGGTCTTGGGAGGGGCTTAGGGTTTATAATGCTCCGGCCAACAAAGAGCTCGAGGAGAGAGTGAGGGATGCAACACCCAGTAAATTGTGGATTTAATTTTTGTTACTTTTGCTTTGCTTTCTGTTCGCATTTTTGCCTATAAATGAATGCACCGCTTAGATGCTATTTGTAACTCCAGCCATCATTTTTTTATTTCATAAACTAAAAATAAAACCCACGTTTGTGTGACGTCACGGGGCAGAGGTGAGATGGACAGTCATAAAACCGAGTTTGCTTTTAAGAAACAGACTGGGCAGTTACTTCAGAGGAAGAAGACTTTAGTTTTGAAGCACAAGGGGCAAAACCCAAGCCTCAACAGCAAGAGCCTGGGTTATCACTGAGAATTACCTTCTAAGTTTTGAACGCATGGCAAGAACGTGGCAGTGGCCAGAGGAGGAGTGGCCCTGCCGACTCATTCCCCTGCTGACTGGAAAAGCTCTGGAGGCCTACAGCCATGGATAAAGATGGATCCAATTGTTAGAAGAATCTGAGGGAGGCACTGTTGGCTAAGTTTGATATCTCGGCTGAAACTTACAGTCAACGGTTCAGGGCCACTTCAATGCCAGCTGGGGAGACGCCAACTTAGACGTACCACTGACTTAAGGGCCTATATCGGCGGTTGATGCGACCTGAACAGAAGAAGGAGAAGGAGAGACAATTATCTTGGAGCAGCTGCTGCAGGTGTTTCCTGCAGACATCAGAACCTGGATGTGACAACATGAACCAGAGAATGGTTTGACACCAGCAAAGTTAGCCATGCAGCACCTGAATGCCAGAAGGGGGGTCCCTGCTCGACCAAGCAGAACACCACCACCAGGGACTATGATCGCTTCAGGGATGCTCCTCGAAAGAAATCTGAAGGTAATCGGAGGAGCAGGATAAAAGTCACATGTCTCAGACATGGACTAAGACTTTAGTGTGCTATCATTGTTAGCAGCAGGGGCACAAGGTGACTGTGTGCCCCTGAAGAGACCAAAACTGACTAGGTTGTGTTATGTGCTTAGGAAAGATGAGCAGGTTGACTGCCATGACAGTAAGAGGCAGTCCAGAAGTGTTCAAGTTAAGGTAAAGTTATGGTAAAGAACTGACTGCATTACTTGATTCTGGTAGGTCCATGTCTTTCATCAGGAAAACATGTGCCTTGTGTTATTGACTACAGCCAGCAAACGAATGTCTCATGTGTACATGGTGACTGTAAACCAGAACCACAGGTGCAGGGCTGGACTGGGACAAAAAAACGGTCCTGGCATTTTTGGCTTAGACTGGCCCCTCATAATTAGCGGTGCACAACAGACTAATTTATGTATGTGTTGCCTGAAGCAATGTATTTTACTATTGTTACGTCTTGGCCTAGGGGAAACCATGGTGCAACATTTAAAGGAAAAATCCCAGCTCCCAAAAACCACCAGCAAACTCACAGTAACTACACATTCAATGGTTTATTTAAAATGCATCTTGCACACATGGTCAGGAGCACGTTGGCTGACAGTCCACCAGGAAGTGGAGAGAGGAGAGCCCTCAGTAAATGACAGCTTCAAATATTTAGAATAGATTTCAGAAATATTATAACACTCTCTCTTCTCTCTCCTCAACTGCTACCTCAACAGCCTGGCTTGACCAGACAGGAAGAGAGGGACAGATTATTACAATTTATTAAGTGATAAATAGAAAACCTAAAGAAACAAATTAAAAATAAAAATATTTGGAACCACCTGGAAAAACTGCAACTATCTAAACCATCAAAACATTTAGTATATTTAGGTTACATTTTTTTTTTGATAATAATCAGAAAAAATCTCATACTAACTGGAGTGATAATGTAAAAAAAAAACTGCACGGAACAAAAAAAACAAAACACAATTTAAGGCAACTGCTGCGACAGGAAATAACATTATTCACTGCTCACCATTCTCATGTAATTCTACACATAGGTCACCTGTTTTGGCTTCAAAACGGCGAATTTCACCGAAAGGTGAGTGATTTTCATGCCTGTTCATCACCTAAAAGTCCTGGTATTATCCTAACATTACTACCTGATACCTGCTGTGCCTGTGCTACACTTCCCTGGTCACTCTGTCCCTCGCGTTCCCTGTCAACAGTCTCTGGCTGCTCCTCTCCCTGTTCACCTTCAACCTGGGCTGCAGGAGGCGTGGAGGCTACAGCGGCCCCACCAGAGAATATGTCTGTTATTTTAGCACATTTTGCAGCGTCTATAGCGAGATTTTTTTTTTTTGATCTTTTAGCCCACAACTTCTCCGCACCTCCTTTCTTCCACTTCTCCATGTTTTCACGCTCAACACTATGAAACTGGCGGGGATCAGTGCAGAGAAAGGGGTGGGGCCACTCTGGTAAGCTACTGTATCCTGATTGGTTTAGTCCACTGTCTATATTGAAGATGGACCAATGGGCCACCCCCTCTAAACTGCGGGCCGGTTTAAAAAAAAAAACAAAAAAAAAACACAGCATCGGCCCCTAGGACTGTCGGCCCACCGGGAAAGTGCCCGGTATGCCCGATTATCAGTCCAGGCCTGCACAGGTGGAACTTACAGTGGATGGACAGAAATATTTGATGAAAGTGGGAGTGGTGGAGAATTTACCTGTGGAGATGCTCTTGGGGTGGGATTTGCCTGTTTTGTTTGATCTCCTCAGTAAGAGTAACAGTCCATGTAATGTTCCTCGGTGATGAATGTCTCTTGTTTTGTCATGACTCCGTTCCAGGCCAAAGCCCAAGCTCAGCCAGGAGTACAGCCTCTGCCAGACTTGTGTGGTAGTCTGTATGCTGAATCTGCTGAAACCCCAGACAATATTTTCTCTGTTAAGTGAGAAGTACCAGAAAATATCAGTATGTTACAACAGTCTGATCCTTTGTTGAAGTCTTTGTTAAACAAGGTTTTAACCTCTGCCGATCACATGACTAAATTTTTGGGTTCAATGTATGTTCTTCACAATGATATTCTGTACAAGGGGAAAGAGCCAGACAGCGTTCAGTTAGTGGTGCCAGGCAGTTGCAGATTGGTTGCAGTTGGTATTACACCTGGCCCACACCATTCCATGGGAGGGGCACTTAGGTCACTATAAGACATATCTCAGGTTGGCCTGTCAGTTCTTTTGGGTGCCAAAAAAACAGTGCCTCCTGTAAAGCAGACCGAGCACCTTTGGAGACTACGCCAGTGATTACCACCCCATTCAAGCAAACTGCCATGGACATTGTGGGACCCTTAGAAAAAAGCTCAGCAGGACATTAGTACATTCTTGTTGTCTGTGACTATGCTACTCAGTTCCCAGAAGCTTTTCCCCTCTGGTCCATATCACCAAAACTGATCAGTGCTCTTGACCAGCTCTACTCTCGAGTAGGCATCCCAGAGGAGATTCTGACCAAGGAACCAACTTTAAGTCTCGCCTGTTAAGTCAGCAGCATAAAGAGTTGGGCATAACAGCAATCAAGACATCTCGCTATCACCCAGAGACAGATGGACTGGTGGAGAGGTTTAACCAGACCCTCAATAGGATGCTGAGAAAGTTTGTCTCTGACACAGGAAAAGACTGGGATAAGTGGTTACTTTTTCTTATTTTTGCCTACAGCGAAGTGCCACAAGCTTCCACTGGGTTCTCTCCTTTCGAGCTGCTGTATGGGTGGCCTGTACAAGGGCCCCTGGGTCTCTAAAGAAGAATTGGAAGGAGAAACAGCCTACCAAGGAGGAGCAGGGGAAAGGGGTGATACACTATGTCCTGCAGTTGAGGGACAGATTGGAGCAGTACAGAGAGGAGGCCAGATTGAACCTCCTGGAGGCCCAGAAGGCACAGAAGAGGCTATATGACCAACAGGCCCGCCAACATGAGTTCAAACCAGGTTAAAAGGTCCTGCTGCTCCTGCCCTCAGCATCCAGCAAGCTGCTGGCTAAGTGGCAGGGGCCGTTTGAAGTGACTAGGCTGATGGGGCCTACAACATATGAAATTTTTCATCCAGAGAGGGGGAAACAAAAGCAAACTTACCATGTAAACCTTTTGAAAGCCTGGGAAGAAAGGGGCCGACTTTTTTCCATAACCTCCTATCTAGCACGTCAGGTGCAAGAGGAAGATGACTCTGAAGGTGTGGTGGAGGCTTGGAAACAACCAGCCAAGGCAGATCTCTCTCACCTGGATGGCAAGAGACCAGTTGAACTGCAAGTTATATTTGACAGCTTTCCCGAGCTGTTCGCACTAAAACCAGGCCATACAGATGTGTTGCAGCATGTTAACCGGGTAAAAAACTAAATAAGGCAGGCATATTACCAAGTCCCAGCGAAAAGTACACAAGTATTATCAGCAGCCAGAGCATTCACTGTAAAACATTAAAAACAGGGTGAAAACCAGGTATACTTTGTTTTTTTCTCAGATCTTTAACATAAATTGTGGCAGCATTTTAGTTTGAACTCAATCAGCTCAGTTGTCCCAAGATTCAGAGAAAGACAAAACATTGATGTTCACAATGATGCTTTTAATGTGAAAGGACAAGATCATGATTAGAGTCTTAAAAAGTAAAAGTCAGCAACATTTTTCTCATGTAATAATCGTAGCTTCCATCTTTAAAGGACTGGAAGAGGAAGAAGTTTACAAGGAATCATTTAGAAAAGTTTAACAAATAAACTGCTTTAATACATGAATCTGAAAAGGTGTGTGTGAGTGAAAGAGACAGACATGTACAGACTGAACTATCTGTTCAACAGAGCTTCTCTAACAGGAGGAGACTCTCGCTGCTACACTCTACACAGCGACACTGAGCAACCAGACGACCAGAACACAAACCCAAACCCAGGATACAGAGGTTCACTGAATGTGGTGTACAAGGTGTAGAGGTGGATCAGTGAGTCAGAGGAGACTCTGTAGAAGGACAGAGAGCCAGCAGGACAGTCCACATACACTGCTACTCTGTGAGAGACAGAGGAAGATGATGAAGAGGAGGAGGAGGAGGAGACAGGTGTCACTCTGTTATTGTGCCAAACAAAGTAACCACCATCATAGCAGCTCAGACTCCAGGACTGATCGTTCTTTCCAAACAAACAGTTTTCTCTGTCTCCTTTCCTTCTGATTCCTCTGTAACTCACTGATATATCAACTCCTCCTCTCCACTCGACCTCCCAGTAACAGCGACCAGTTAGACCATTACTACACAGCAGCTGAGGACACTGGTCAAATGTAACTGGATGATCAGGATATGACTGATCCTCCTCCACATGTGTAATCTTCCTGTTGTTGTCAGACAGTTTGATCTTTCTGTTTACTGTGTTTGTGTCGATGGTGAGTTCACAGAAATCTGATGGAAAGAAGAAGACACAACACAGCTACGGTTATTGATCATTGATTGACACTTTGAAGATGGTTGAATGTGAGCTGCTTTGTTTTCAGGAATCAAATGAAAACCACACTTACACTTCCTCAGACCTGGTCTCAACCATCGGACTCCACCAGGCTCCACTCTGAAAGGAGGAGGGGGGTCAGACCAGCACGTTCTCTTTCAGCATGCAAACATGGACATTACATGGCTCTCATACACAGATGGTTTGAATATTCTGTTCATTCAGCAAAGAGACAAAGGACCTGGAGTCCTTATCTTGGAATTATACAGAGCAGGAAGCTGACATGGAGGAAAGATTTCATCATTTGTCTTCTCCATTTGATATCACTTTTGGTGTCAGACACAACAAAAGATCTCAGAATGACAAGATCAGGATCTCAGAGAGGTTCAGCTGATTATTGATCATGGATATTTTAGAAGACAGAGACATGATCAGGGACCTGATTTCATTTGTGTCAGCACTGAACAGGTATCTAAGGTCTTTTGGGTTGTTGTGGTGAAAGCACTCTGAATGCTCAAAGTGGCTCTGTTGGTTCAGAAGCAGTTCAACCAGCTGCAGCTCAAATGTTTCCACGCTGGCTTTGTGCTGATGCAGCATGAAATCCAGTCTGAGAAAGTCCTGCTCAGGTCACAGAAAACAGCTGACCACACCTGATTTAACCCTGTGAGCCCGTACGTATCATATATGATACCCACATTTCTGGGACTCATTGCATCACCATCAAGCATAAACTTTGCATTTAACCCTTTTAGATGAACTCTTATGCTCGTATACTGACTCCTGGTGGACCCCCCTCACTTTTCCAAATGTTTTGACATGTGTGATACAAACAAAAAATATAATTAGAATTTATTTTTTTAATTATTTTTTTTTTACATTTTGTCAAAGGGACAAATAAAGAGTTCATATTTGAAAAATCAGAATTTTCTGACCATTCTTTCATAGTTCAGGTCTCACAGGGTTAATGATTGTCACATATTTTCTCTTAAATATGACACAGTGAGTCATGATGAGATACTGAAGTGAGAGAAAACCCCTGTTTGTGTTGTTGTTGAATTCAAAGCACTTCTGTAGAGATCTGTCATCATACCCGAGGGTGTCCAGTCTCCAGTGTGGATCCTTCAGTCCAGCAGACAGCAGCTTCACTCCTGAGTCTCCTGGATGATTGTAGCTCAGATCAAGCTCTCTCAGATGGGAGGGGTTGGAGCTCAGAGCTGAGGCCAGAGAAGCACAGCCTTCATCTGTGATCAGACATCCTGACAGCCTGCAGACACACACAACATCACACAGGAACCCTCTGACAACACTTGCTGCTCTGTGTTGTTGTTCTTTTTGTTCATATTTTTGTTCTTTACTTTGAAAAATCCTGCAAAAGTTGGATGTTTATCCACTGATGTAAATCAGATATGAGCAAATCATCAGCTAAAGAGGTTGATGAATCCTGACCTGAGAGTCTCCAGGGTACAGTGTGGACTTTGCAGCCCAGCAGACAGAAGCTTCAGCCCTGAATCCTGCAGGTTATTGTTACTCAGGTCCAGGTGTCTCAGACTAGAGGACTGGGAGCTGAGAACTGAGGACAGAGCTTCACAGCTTCTCTCTGAGAGGTTACAGCTGCTCAGTCTGAAGAGGAAACAATGAAGAAAAAGGCAAATAAGTTTGCTCTGCAGCTCACAGCAAACTAACAGACCTGTAGTTGAAAACTGGGCCAAACATCAAACACAGATTTGTTCAGTGAAGCAGAAACATCAGCTCTTTATCCACCTGCTAACCAATGAGGAGTTTCTACATTGATGATCACCTTTCATTGGCTCTGATTCAAATTCTTTCGGTTTTATTCTCAAAAGGTTGGAAACATGACAGTTAAATATGACACAATCAGTAATAAACAAACATGCAGTCAAGGCCGTAAGTATTTGGACACTTAGACATTCAACTCAGAGATGATAAGGAATTAAAGAAGAGAGGAATTTATTTTCCCTCCTGCTGAATGAAATAGCAGAGTCTTTATATAATGATGAATAAATCCAACTATCTATACACTTACAGAGCTTTGTTAGAGGCTTTGACAACTGGCAGCAGCTTCAGAAGAGCCTCCTCTGAAGCAGAGTATTTCTTCAGGTCAAACACGTCCAGATCTTTTTCTGATGACAGGAAGATGAAGACCAGAGCTGACCATTGAGCAGGAGACAGTTCATCTGTGGAGAGATGTCCTGAACTCAGGGACTGTTGGATCTGCTCCACTAGAGAACGGTCATTCAGTTCATTCAGACAGTGGAACAGGTTGATGCTTTGCTCTGCAGAGGGAGTCTCTTCAATCTTCTTCTTGATGTACTGGACTGTTTGCTGATTGGTCTGTGAGCCACTTCCTGTCTGTGTCAGCAGACCTCGTAGGAGAGTCTGATTGGTCTGCAGTGAAAGCCCCAGGAGGAAGCGGAGGAACAAGTCCAGGTGTCCATTAAGACTCTGTAAGGCCTTGTCCACAGCTCTCTGGTAGAGCTGCGTTAGATCAGGTTTGTATCTGAACAGTTTAGACCAGTTGGAGGTTGATTGTTCTTCTGACAGCAGATTGACTCCAGAGTTGATGAAGGTCAGATGGACATGAAGAGCAGCCAGAAACTCCTGAACACTCAGATGGACGAAGCAGAACACCTTGTCCTGGTACAGTCCTCTCTCTTCTTTAAAGACCTGTGTGAACACTCCTGAGTACACTGAGGCTGCTCTGATATTGATGCCACACTCTGTCAGGTCTGATTCATAGAAGATCAGGTTTCCTTTCTGCAGCTGCTCAAAAGCCAGTTTTCCCAAAGACTCAATCATCTTCCTGGTCTCTGGACTCCAGTGTGGATCTGTCTCAGGTCCTCCATCATACTTAATGTTCTTCAATTTGGACTGAACCACCAGGAAGTGGATGTACATTTCAGTCAAGGTCTTGGGCAGCTCTCCTCCCTCTCTGGTTTTCAACACATCCTCCAGAACTGTAGCAGTGATCCAACAGAAGACCGGGATGTGGCACATGATGTGGAGGCTTGCATGAAGTCTTGATGTGGGAGATGATCCTTCTGGCCTGCTCCTCCTCTCTGAACCTCTTCCTGAAGTACTCCTCCTTCAATGGGTCAGTGAACCCTCTGACCTCTGTCACCATGTCAACACACTCAGGAGGGATCTGATTGGCTGCCGCAGGTCGTGTGGTTATCCAGAGGCGAGCAGAGGGAAGCAGTTTCCCCCTGATGAGGTTTGTCAGCAGCACATCCACTGAGGTGGACTCTGTAACATCAGTCAGGATCTCAGTGTTGTGGAAGTCCAGAGGAAGTCGACACTCATCCAGACCATCAAAGATGAACAGAACCTGGACCTCTTCAAACCTGCAGAGTCCTGCTTCTTTGGTTTCAGTAAAGAAGTGATGAACAAGTTCCACCAGGCTGAACTTTTTCTCTTTCAGTACATTCAGCTCTCTGAACGTGAATGGAAATGTGAAGTGTATGTCCTGGTTGGCTTTGTCTTCAGCCCAGTCCAGAGTCAACTTCTGTGTTAAGACTGTTTTCCCAATGCCAGCCACTCCCTTTGTCATCACTGTTCTGATTAGTCCGTCTTTTCCAGGTGAGGCTTTAAAGATGTCTTCTTGTCTGGTGCTTGTTTCTGGTCTGGCTGGTTTCCTGGATGCTGTTTCAATCTGTCTGACCTCATGTTCATCATTGACCTCTCCAGTCCCTCCCTCTGTGATGTAGAGCTCTGTGTAGATCTGATTCAGAAGGGTTGGGTTTCCTGCTTTAGAGATCCCCTCAAACACACACTGGAACTTCTTCTTCAGAGTAGATTTAAGTTTACGTTGACAAACTGCAGCATCATGTCCTGAATGAACAAGAAACAACATCAATGACTGATTCATAAAGAAAACATGACATGTTCATCCCCTAAAGAACACACATGAACATATCCCCCCATGTCTTAAGATGTTAGTAAATGTCCCATTTGTCCATCATGTTGAATCTTTAGAGAAATCCTCTTACTGCTGTGCAGACAGTCAGCCAGCTCCTCCAGCTTCATTCTCCTCAGGAAGTTCACTGTGATCTTCACAAAAGCCTCTCTGCTGCTCCTCCTCTGCTCTTCATCCTCACCGTCCAACACCTCCTCATCCTCCCTCTGACTCTCTGAGCATTCTGGGTAATCTGGACTCACAACCTTCTGGATCTTCTTCAGCTCCTTCTTCACAAAAGTGACAATGTTCTCCTCCAGCAGCTGGAACAGAAAACTATATGAATGACACAAAGTAAAACCATGGAGCCAAACATCAGATCCATGTTGGACACACTGACAGTCCACTGCTCTAAAAAGTGCAGCATGGAGATTATTGTCAACACAACAGATGTCAAAGTAGTAGTTGTCCATGTTCAGACCATGAATATGGAGTCCAGGTGTATTTGATGGTGCTGGGCAGACTGAGCACTGGGAACCTCTGAGCTCTCCTGGTCCACTCTGTGGAGGAACCATGAAGAATTAGCTCACATTATATTTGCAGCATCTGTGAGAGTTTTATGCTTTGTACACAAACAACAGCTGCTTTTATGTTCTGTTGTGACTGTCCTGATTAAAGCAAACACTACTGTGCTGTGACATTCTCAATGAGAGGAAACAAGCAATCAATTCTGTACCTCAGGACCTAGAGTCATCACAACAAATCCACCTTTTCAATGATGAGTTTTAAGGACTCACACTGGGTTTGACAGAAGTCTCACCTCTGCTACAGGACACTAACACAAACACTGGAACTGGATAGGTGCTGAGTTACAGGGAGTTTTAGTTCTGATCTGAATGACACATATAAGAACATAAGAACAGCTGTCTGATACATTTTAAACTCAGCTGCAGCTCACTTCTTTGCAGCAGAGGGAGGCTGTCCTTTGAAATCAATGGGACGATCCAGTGACCAGTCACTCTTCATGGACACACAGCTGGGCTCAGGTCCATGTTCAGGTCCAGGTCCAGCAGAGTCTGGTGTGTGCTGCTGCTCTGGCCTTCAACACAACACACACAGAGCTTTGAGTGTGAATAATGATGGTGCAGTGATGTGAGTGCTGAGCTCTGACATGGAGAAGAGTCATGGACAGTTAAAGATCCTCATCTCACCTCTGAGCTTTGGTCTGGATCTCATGGTCCCCACACAGACTGCTTTTAGGGGGAGGAGCTCCCTCCTCTCTGTCCTCACACTGATTCATGATGCTGAATTCACATCCACATCAGCTCACACACACTTTCTACCTTCATCTGGAGAGAAAACACAAATCATTCATCTGCACATCAACTGAAATCCTCCTCTCCATCATTTGTCCTGTAGAAATATCAGCTGCTCCTCCACTGATTGGCTCTTCTTTCCTCTTTCATATCAGTGTCAGTTGAATGCAGTCAGACAGCAGTGTGAGGCAGAGGAAGCTGCCATCAGCTGCTGTACTTCCACTGTCAGTCCACTAGATGGAGTCATGAAGCTGCAGTGAAGTGCAGAGCAGCACACAGGATCCAGGGACGAGCATTTCCATTCACTGACACACAGACAGACTGAGATCCACTGGTTTTATCTGACACAGTCTAAAAATCCTGCTTTCTAATGTCACTTGAGTAAAAGTACATGAGTGTAATCAGTAAAATATACTTCAACTGTCAAAAGTAAAAGTGTTGATCATGCAGAACAGACTCATTTGGTTTTTATTTCGTCTTAATCTGAAAAGTAACTGTAGCTGTGAAATAAATGTAGTAAAATAGTGAAATATTTCCCTCTGAAAAGTTGTAAAGTATAAAGAAGCAGAAAATGGAAACACTGGAGTTTCAGTGCAGCACTGCAATAAAAGTTACTTTTCATTTCAAAAGTATTAGATTCCAAACAACTTGTACATGCTTTTCAAAATAAAAGACTGACAATTTCAATAAGCTACTATATATATATGTATATAAAACTATGTCCCTTTAATGAAGACAAATCAAACCAATCAAGAGCTCCACTTACTCAATTATTCTCATGAACTTCATCCCTCTGCATCTCTCTCCTGTTAGTGTAGGAAAGGCTCTTAGTTCAAGCTTTTTCTTCAGCTTCTTGTGAGTGTGTGTGCACTTTTACTGACACACACACACACAAAAAAAAAACAAGAAATCCCAAGTAACAACAAGGAGTGTTGATGAGTAAAACATTAAAACTGCTGACATGGAGAAAATCATCTGCGCCACAAAGTTTGGTAAAAGTGAAAGTAAACTGCAAAGCTTTGCCCAAAGAGGTGTGTGTGTGTGTGTGTGTCGTCTCTTCATTATCCAAATATGCAGTGTGACTGGTTGGACTGAGTCTCAGGCTGAAGTTCACATGCTGAAGTGTTATTGAGACATGAAATTTCCTCATGACTCCCAGTGTGAACACACAAACACTCTGCTGCTGTTTGATGTTTTCATTATTACTGATTATTGCTCCCAGTAAAAGTAATAATAATAGGTCATATTACATGGCTCTGAATTTGTATGACTGTTTGAGACAGAACCCATGAGATATATATCACTTACTGTTTCTGCCAGTTTCATATTTGTATCTTGAATGAAGGCAGATATGTGTGCAGATAGACCATAATGGGGTTAGGGCCCCTGTCACTGTGACTTCAGACAAACTTCACAATTTAGAATAATCAAGGTTTTTTTCTGTCCTAGTGTTTAAATGGATCTGGTCAACCTGCCAGGAGGAGTACATCAAAGTATAAAACATGACAATTCATGTTGCCAGTAAAACATGAACAGGAAGTAGAAGCATGAGGAAACTCAGAGGAATGAAGGGAACACAGATACTTAAATACACAAGAGAACTGTGTAACAAGTGAAACACATCAGGTCGGGAAAGACAATCAGAAGCGGGAAAAAGACATAAGGACAGAAAGTAAACCACCAACACACTTGGTAGGTAATTTCAAAGTAAAACAGGAAATGATGAATCCAAACAAACCACGAAACAAAGAATCCAAACAAAGAGTCACTCAAGGGACATGAGCTGCAGAGTCTTTGTGAAGCACAGGTAGGGTGAGGAGGAACCAGAATCTGAGGGTAGGGCTGAGAGTAGGGAAGCAGAGCAGGTCAAAGCAGGGGATTTGGTACATTGTTAAAACACGTTGAGAAAACTCAAATTATCAAGGCAACATAATGCAAGAGATGTTTGAATTTTCCCAACTTGAAACTACTGTTTTTACTTTACTAAGATTTACAAGTTTAGACAAGAATTCTGTCTTCTTCACCTAATTCTGATATTCATATGAGGCTAACAATGAAATTCTTCCTTCAGTGCCATGTGTTTCTACCTTCAACAAACACAGATATTCTTATTGAATAAACACAATTATTGCTTCAGTGAGAAAAGAATTTGCTTTTTATAAAACAGGGAAATTCATGTTGCTGTCAAACTATTTAAAGAGTGACCAATAAATAAATGTTTAAAGTTAGCAGCATATTTATTGTTAACATGGCTGTGAACACAAGGGTTAACAGGTGAAGTAGACACTGAAGTGTTGCCTAAAGTACCACATTAACTGAACAGATGTTAAATCCTACACGGCCTCAACCACTTCACAACATTAAGTCAAATTAAAATCCAAAGCTGCTTCTGATCTAGATACTGATGATGGCAGATATCTTTCTGTCTTTAAGAAGCAAAGAGGACACATTAAGAATTACTCAGTTGACACTGGATATACAGCTCTTATAAACACTTCCACAAATTACACAACACACGAACAGATGAAACACAGGCTGAAGCCATGCCTGGCTTTCCTACTGTCATTCAGAGCAAAAGCTTTGTTTTCAGAGACCTTACAGGCTGCAAGCATCGAGAGCCAAGCCAAAAAGATTGCCGGAATTGCTTCAAATGTCTCTCTCATCTCTCACATTTGGTGATATGGCGGCATCATTGTCTTCAAGGACAGTGAGGACGGCAATAGACGCACCTCTGAGCACCATTTCTTCAGGGTCAGTTTCCTGAGGAAAAATAAGAAACATGAAAGATACTAAGAACTAAACTAAAAACTAAAAGACAAAATATATTTCTGCTGATTTGAACTTAACTTTCATACCATGTTACTGGCTGTTGCCATTCAGCTTCACATAAGTTTGAAAAACAAATGTTGAAATTGTGACTCAAGAACAGCATATCTTTCCAGAAACAATGAGTTGGTTGCTATCACCCACCAACCTTGTTGTGATAAGAATCACAACCACAATCGATGAGGAGTAGAGGAACAATTCAAAACAGGCCTACAGCATCTCCAGTACATGGCACAGGAATGAAAGACGGGATTATTCTTCTTTGCACCTCTCATAATGTTGTTCAAACCTTTTACTTCTTGACTCTTATGTTCATCATGTTGGTTTGAAGCCAGAAACACTGTTTTGAAAAGACTTTCATGTCTTTTATGTCTTTACTGATAATGAAGCTCATAAATTGAGGCTATAGTGTGTTTCTCCTCCAATCTTGTTAAAATACAGACACAGAGTCATGACATTGCTTAATGACTTAATGAGAAGTGTAGATGTTTATATTATGGTACACTGGGTGCCCCATGATCATATATATATGTCTGTATATGCCTGGAAATAATGAAACACGTTAACGGGGCTTTGTCTCTACTTTTTATACCTTTCTGTCGAAGGCCTCTTACCTTCCCTTAGATAAACAGTGGAGAACTGATGTCCCAGAACTTAGACATGACTTTGATTGGGATTCAGTCTGGTCTAATATTTTGCTGACTTATCATAATCCAAATCACCAGCAAATCCATCTGAATTCTGCTCATAGAATTGACCTCACTCCAAGAAGATTGCACTTGATGGTGATGATGCACACTGTGTTCCCTGGAGGCTCCTGGTACATTCCTCCACATGTACTGGGAATGTCCACCTGTGGCTTGTTTTTGGAACAGGATATCCTGGCTTTTGTCAGATATATTTTCTTTGACTATTCCTATGTCAGTAACTACTCCTGAACCATTTATCTCAGCTGCCGATGCCTGAGCACCAGAAGAGACATGTCGTCATGTGAACAGGAAAAACCTTCACATTTCTGCACATAACAAGAAACTATCAACAGACTGCTGAAAGTGTTTGTTCTTTCCTGTAGTCAAACACAAACTCTTAATCCCAGTGGGATCTCTGCTGTGGAGATCTGAAGGAGAGACTGATATTCACACCAAAGATGAGAAACAATCTTGTTCCTGTTCTGTTCTCACTGAGTTGGGATCAGATCCACTGTACATTTCAGTAGTGATGACTGCAGGGTCAATGTATTCAACCTGAAACCTGCTGGAGAAATAAACTGGTGGTGAGGTTATGGATTTCTCCCCACAATTAACATCATTCTCCTGAACTTAAAAAAATTTAACATTTAGTGCCTGTTTAAGTTAATTATTCAGTGAGTTTAGTAATAATCAAAATATCAAATCATTGATTACATGACTCAGTGAATAACACATCTCTCTAATCAATAGATTCATATAACTGATCAATCTGATTGCCTTAGAAATACTAAACTACTTATGGAAATTCTGAGCAGTCTCTCTCTCTCTCTCTCTCTCTCACACACACACACACACACACACACACACACACACACACACACACACACATTCTGAAGAATGATTGTGGATGACAATCAGAAAATCCATTTGGCCTTTGAGGAATTTAATTGTGTGCCTGCTCCAAATGATATGCTAGGTCTATGTGGAGCAGCTTGTGTGATACATTATGTTTCTGTTTGTTTTCTATGAAACTGTGAATATTATTAGCTGACTGCATGAATAGACCACAAGAGAGATTTGTTTGTGCAGATAGATGAGACCTTAATGTGTCGACTAACCCTCATTTTAAGATGCACACACACACTTTGTTCTGCAAGTAGTTATAGTTTGTTATGTCAGAGCAGCATCAGGTAAAACAATGAAGACTGATCAATACAGATCCTGATTTGCTGTAAGTCCTATATTCTCCATGATGGTGTGTGTGTGTGTGTGTGTGTCTCACTTTACTCCAACACACCAATAAAATATTTCATTAGTGCTTCAGGACTGTGCAATTTGTTAGAGTTAAATTTAGGATCCATTTTTCAAGAGAACTACCCAGGGCGGCACAGTGGTGCAGTGGTTAGCACTGGTGCCTCACAGCAAGAGAGTTCCAGGTTCAAACCCTGTTTGCTTTGCATTAGAGTTTGCATGTTCTCCCTGTGCCTGCGTGGGTTCTCTCCGGGTACTCCCGCTTCCTCCCACAATACCAAAAACATGCATGTGTTAGGTTAATTGGCTACTCTAAATTGCCCGGTAGGTGTGCATGTGTGGTTGTCTGTCTTTGTGTGTCAGCCCTGTGATTGACTGGCGACCAGTCCAGGGTGTTAAGCGGTAGAAAATGAATCAATGAACTTCCCAGAACCTTTTCAGTCTATGAACCTTTAAACACATCAGCTCTCTCACACTGACTGAGGCTGAATTCTGAACAGCTACAAGATTTGGAGCTTAGTGACCATCATCAAAAGACAAGGAAACAGAAGAAAGAGAACATTTCAAAAATGAATGTACCATTTCCTCATATGAAATAGTTTCACTGCTTAATAATTAAGATCCTTCAACAACTAGGACTTAATACAGTCCTGTAGATGAGCTGCATGGAGCAGAAAACAAGAATCAGAGCTGAGAGTCCAAAGTGGCAGAGTTAAACTTCCAAACTTATTCTGTCCTCACAGTCATCAACAGTTTTCCTCCTACACTCAAAACACTGCAAATGAACACTCATCTAAATGCATCACATGCCACCTCAAACACATCAACATATTTTAGATTCCAGTTTCAGGACTAAGGTTTTCAAGGCAGGAAGAATTCTCAGCAGCCTAAATTTCCTCCACAGTGAGAAAATCACTGATTGTTTTACTGTCCCTTAACCAAAGAGGGTAAACATGAACACAGCCTGAAATGCTTCATGCAACAGCTGATCTAGCTTTAAGTCCTACGACTCATTCTGGAGATTTACTACAGGACATAATTGTATTGCACTGGAAATGAACTAAAGATCAAGGCTCAAAGCCAAAAGGAGATTTGAACCTAGTGTTCAGTATAAGACACAAGTGGACTCAGTGATAGGTAAATGTAAGAAGGCTGAAACTTTAAAGCACAATAATAAGTAGATGATTGTAGAAGTGGAAACAGTGTGTGCTGGTTAGTTTGCATTGGACTGGGAGATTATTTCTCCTGAGTCTTAAACTCTGCTTCTTTGTTTTTGGGCCAAATCTTGAGAGATGATGAAAATGATTCACACATTGGAAATAAGAAGATTTTACCAACACATCAAACTGTTTCCTGTTCACAGCATTTAAAACAGTTTGTCTGTGAGAAGCAATGAATATTGTGTTTTCTATATGGAGCTAAATGTATAAACATTTCACCCACTGCTGATTGTCTATGGAAATGAAGTGAGATGTTGAAGCTGGTGGAGAAGAGCTGCATCTCTATGTGTCTTATCTGGATTCTACTCTTGACTTTTTTCACTGTGGTGATGCTTCTCCTCTCTCCATCTTTAATTCAAACTCAGGTAATGGGCTCACAGCTTCACCTTCACATGGACAAAAGTTTGTCTTTAGGTTATTGTTTAGTGATGCAGTGAGGTTTGGACTCTGTATTTAATATGGATTATATGTGACTTATTATGAAAACAAAACACTTCCCAAGATCAGTGTCTTCTTAATGTGGCAAGCGAGGGCAATGAAATATATGATAATGGGGGTTGTAGCAGATAGTGGATGGTGTTGATCACTACAACACCCAACTAAGAGCAACCTACGAAGCCAGACAACACCACCTTGGGAATTTTGCCCAAGGAAATAGTTTTAGTCAACTGTACCAACTCTAAGGCACCCAGGTTCGTTTTACAACGGGCAGAGACGTGGTTCCAGAGCAATAATCAATATACTTTATTTCAAAATAACTTCAGTATGTCTTTAAACATTATAAAACACCATTCACACACAGGGGACGTGAGGGGAAAGGGGGGAGACCCTATCAGGGCTGAGGCTTACCAGGGGCCAGCTCGAGGAGAGGGGTGAGGATCCCAAATAATATACAAAAATTCACCCCAGCCACACGTGACAGCCACACACACCCACGCACACATAGTGAAAGGAACCCAGGACCAGAGGAGGCACATGACACAGGAAAGAGGGGCGAAAGCACCACCCAGCACCACGACCACCACCACCTTCAGCTCTCAGCCACTGAAAAGGGACAAGGAAATAAAATTAGTGGAAAACACAGGAAAACAAATAACCAATATACAAATACTAACAAAAGAAAACAATAAATCAATGCTTACAAATTAATTAAAGCACTAAGAATATCAGTAACTAAACATAACAAAATTGTTGTCACAAGCAAAAGAAACAAAGTCAGGACACAAAAAACAAAATCCAACTGAGTATCAGAGCTAATTGAATCACAGAACGTCAAAAGAAATTAAACAAGAAAAGAAAGAAAAAGAAAAATAAACCAGCACAGAACCTAGTTAAACAGAATATTTAATAAACCAAATAACCTAACCTAATAGAGACAAAGCTATAAAACAAACAAAATAATCAAAACAATAACCCACAACCCATTCTAACTAAATGCAACAAAGGAAATGGGGACATTAAATAAAGAGCAACCCCACCGTGCATTCATTCAATTTTTAAGGCCCAAGGCGAACGAAACTGCCCATTCAATACTCGCGTAGTTAGGGGGTGATTGCGTTGTCCACCTGCGCAGCCCGACAGCAGCAACACCGGAGCGCCTGAGCGACCGGCAGAACCGCAGCGGAGAACCGCGGCAGAAACACCCCGGTAAGGTAGAACAAGGCAAAGCAGCAGTATTTCTTCTCCGTGCAGGACAAAGCAGCTGGCAAATAATTCTTGATCAGGCTACGTGTGATCACCTGAGGGAGAGAGAAGCTGAGCGTGTCCACTCAGCAACAGTGGAGGCTAGCAGCAACCTGCGGCTAATTTGCAGCACTGGGAATGAACCCACGAGCCGCGCACGTCGGTGGAGGATCGGCAGTTCGGCGTCTGTGCCAGCGACGACAAGGTGGAAAGAAGCGGGCGACCAGGAAGTGGGCCTCGGAGCCAGGAGCAAGAGAGGGTCAAGATGGCAACAGCACCCTTTTATAGAGTGCCCTCATGTGGTGAGAGGCTAACGAGGACAGAGGCAAGCACTGATAACTACAATCAATATTCCTACAACTTTTCCCAGCTAAGCAGGAAAAGTTTGGTTTGCATTATCAGTAACATAACACAGCTCTGATATGGCTGTAACTGATCAGTAAACAGTGACATAAGGCTGATATCCCAAAGTACAAACAAGAGCACAGGAGTGAGACTAAAGTCCAAACTGTAGAGACTGAGGTAGAAGCTGCAAAAGTCCTGAGAGCTGAAAACAGAGAGACGTTTTAGAACAGAGCTTTCTCTCTAATCTTCAGCATAGATACACAAGTTTAGCTACTGAAGACACAGGGTCACAGCAGCAGTGCAGCCATCCCCTACTACCCTGGAACATTGTGTTCCCAGAATGCAGGTTTACTTGTGGTTCCTAAAGTCTCCAATAGAGAGAATGGGAGGCAGAGCCCTCAGATATCAGGCTCCTCTACTGTGGAACCATCTACTAGTTTGGGTCTTGGAGGCAGACGCCCTCTCCATGTTTAAGAGGAGGCTTAAAACTTTCCTTTTGATGAACCTTATAGTCAGAGCTGAGTAAGGCTTTCCTGAATGAGCCACTAGTTATGCTGCTATAGGTCTACACTGCTGGAAGACTTCCCATGATGCACTGATTTCCTCTCTCCTCCTCTCCCTCTCCATCTGTACACATTCATATCCCATTAATGTATGTTACTAACTTGGCTTCTTCTCTCTCCCATGGTGTTGTGCTTTCTCGTCTCTGCAGTTACTTCCACCTCCAGAGCTGCAGAGTCTGGATCTGTGGCTGCAGGCAAACTACTGTTCCACATGCAAAGCACTGGTGGTTGATCTTCAACATAAATGATAAAAAGACTTGGAGGACGTCTGTTTCAACTATATAAGTCAGACTGCTGAAGCCTCATGTTTGCTTCTTTTGAACTTTGGACGTCCCTTTTACACAGGACATGGACTGTGGATTTTATGCTCCATCATTTAGGAGGATCCAAAGCAACAACCACAAATGATTTCAATTTACATTAAAGCATGTGAATGTTTTTGAACATTTGAAGTTTAAAAGACAAACTTGAAAAAATAGGCACTTTTCCTTTAACACAAACCATAATGCTTTGAAGACAAAAATAGAAACCTAAGTTGACAATATGAAAATCTCACAGATACAATCAGCATAAATTAAATGAACATGGACTGAAACCTTTGGGCTGAAGTTCTTGTGTGATTAGACATCATGCTAATTTAACAAACACATCCCACTGAACTGAAACACTGACATCAACTAAATAAGGTTTTGACTTACTGAAAACCTTGGAGGTGATCTGGACTTTCCTGTAGTTTCCTCTTGTCCTTGTAACAGCAGTAGCTCCTCCCTTCCTTGTCAATAATTGTGCAGAAATATCTGAGTGCTTCTTTCTTCCTAAATCATGAGCAAGTCCTGTCCAGTCCAACTGTTTCTGCTCCTGTTTGACTTCTGAACTTGTCTCTGGCTGTGTGTCCACTTACTGCGGCCTGTGACATCAGACTGTGGAATGTTGATACATCAAAGGCATCAAAGGACAAACTCTCTCTCTCTCTCTCTCTCTCTCACACACACACACACACACGCACACACACACACACACACACACATTGTTGTCTTAATATAGTTATGAGGACACATCATAACTGAAAGCCTAACATTAACCAAAACATAACCCATACTAATGATATTCAATCTTCTCAAAAATACCAAATGAATTACAACAATCATCACTCAGGACCATTCAGCTGGGTTGGTGAATTCAGCACCAAGGACAGCAGCAGCTGAATTGTACACAACTACATGTACTAACACACAGCAAATTCACAAAGTACTAAAATCTGGAGTCAGGCAAAATAAAAGTGTGAAAGAGTTACATTTCTGGAGTTTATTTTATAACTCTGACTACAGTGTGTGTTAAGGTGTACACCCAGGCCGAGTTGAATTTTGGAGTTTATTCCGTGGTGTTCAGGATCTGATTTTAACTCTGCCCCTGGAGTTCACGACACATTTTATCATGGCATGAGCAGCACAAGGAACGTCGTCACAAGGCTGGTAAGAGCATGATTTTTATCAAAAAGTACTTTAAATGCGTGATATTTTGTCATTGTTCTCACTTTATCTACTGACATTTAAAAATTCCTATTTTGCTGCACTTATATTTTGAGAGAATTGTATCTTGACAAAGACAAAAATATGTGATTGTGAGAAGTGGATGATAATAATTCCAAAGTACAGTATTTAATCAGTTCATATTAAGCTGTATGTGTTGTCTGCATTTCAGACCTCCCATCTACTGAAGCATCTATGAACCTGGCTGATCGTTCAGACCTGACACAATATGTGACCCTCACTACTTGTGGTAAGCAGAGTTATAGGTAATGGTAATGTTTTGTCTTGAGACAGGTAATATCCAGCCAGGTCTGTGATATAGTTTTAATGTGCTGGACTTTAGATTTTATTTGCCTTATACTTGTGTGTGTGTGTGATCTTCAGATCTAAGTGTCCTGCAGCAAGGGTGTGAAGGCTCCTCCTCTCCAAGTCTGACAGATACACTGTCAGTCTCAAGCACTTTAAGCAGAGACACAAGTGATTCTGGATGCCAGCCTTTGATGGACAGTGTGCTTGAAGAAAATGTAATTGTTTTTTTTTATAATGTTTTCTTTTTAGAATGTGGAGCAAATTCAACACCAGCAGAGATGACTGTGATTAAAGAGTATGAAGAGACTGGAAGTTTGAAAGATTCCACCACACGGTTACTGGTTAATATTATTGTTGCTCACATGCATGGAAAAGAAGGGTAAGAGGCTTCAACTTAATCCTGTATTCTTTTATAAAAACAGACAAAAATGGTAATAGATTTTTTCCCTCTTGCAGGAGAGCTGTTAGTAAAGCAACAAAAGAGTTTCATGCCCTCAGGATTGTTTCACTTTCCCCATGTTTGAAAGACCCATACTCCAAAAATGATATGTAAGTTTAACTCCCTTGTTTGCATATAAGCAACATACAGTATTTGTTCTTGGGACAGCTTTTTTTCTTTCAGGAACATTTCTATGATATTCAAAGCAACAAAGGCCCTAACCCTTTCTTGAGTGGAGCATGAAGACAAATCCAGAACCACCTCTTCATCCCAGAGTAGAGTGGAGCTAAAAGGAGGTCCCACATCATCCAGAACATATGATGATCAGCCAATCAGAGATGAAGGCATGGAAGCCATATCTCTCCTTCACCACACAGCTGATCCTGACTTAGTGTTCCAGAGGATGAGAGAAACCTTCTACTACTGTCAGCAGATTCTTCATGACCCACAGTGGTCAGCTGATTTATTACACACGTTTCCACGTTTCTTGGATGTCATGGGACTGGTTAGTATTAAATACATTTTTAAGTAAAAATATTGGTTTATTTTAAACATTTGAAAATGTTGTTTTCTCTTTTTACTTAGATTTTGCAAGGCTTCTCACTGATGTTTGGAGCAGAGGTTGCTTCAAGGTTCCTTGAAAAATGGAACAGCAGTTTTAAAGATAAAGTTATCAAGGAGGCAGGAACCTGAAAGAGACGTCTCTCTTAAAACAACAACTGAAAGCTGCCCTGAATGAAGGATCTGACACTGCTGATGAAGCAGGTACAGTTATCATCAGAATAGTAATGCAGTTATGTGAGTCGTCCAACAGTCGTCAGTTTATTGTGTTTTTATTGATTTATTTTACAAAAGCATCTCTGAGTCTAAATAGGCCACTTAAGTCTGCAGTTAAGATACAGTGTGAGGGCTGAACATTGCTTTGCTCTCCAGCACAGATTTATAATGACTGGGCCATTAATAGTTGTTATATGTGTATATGTTTAAGATCATAGTAAAACCATTAGAACAATGCACAGAGCAATATCATAAACACACTACTTAATATATATAATGAGTGTAAAAGTACTTTTTACTCTGTCCCCAGAGTGGGACAGCAACATGGCTTCTCTTCTGGTGCTGCTTCATCTTCTCACTCCACAACCAGCTGGAAGAAAGCGTCCCACAAAGATCAGCGTCGGAGAGGCAACGGATCATCTGGTAAAATTTCAGGAGGTTTGTCAAAACTTCCAAATACTGTAGATGTTGCTGAGTTTTAGAAACACATTTTTGTAAACATATTTCTCTTGTTTCAGTCATCCCAAAGCCTTGAGGATCATCTCCTGACCACTGAAGGAACCCATCAGCCATATCTTCTTACCACAGAAACTTCAAAGACCCAGGTTTTCACCTTTTATATTGTCTTGGACAAAAAGCTTCTGTCATGTCAGTCATGTACATCCTTTGGTGCTTTTGATGAGCTGTTCAAGTCGCTCTCTCCAGCCTGTACACATTTTTGCAGACAGAGTAAAAGAGCTCAGAGCAAAGCTGTTAAACAAACCATAAGTAGCTTATTTAGCCAAAATGTTGAGATGTTTCCTCTGTAATTCATCCTTTGGTTCAGTGTTGCTTTTGTTCAGGAACCTCAAATGAATTCATGCCATGTATCCAGGTAAAAGTCTCTCTAGTTATTGTGGATTCAGGAGACATCTCATTAAGATACACAGCTCCATTGATAACACAAGTGTGTCTAACCAGATCCCTTTCAACAACGACACAGAGACAGTAAACAATTCTCAGTCTGTAACTGATGAAATACTTCATCTCATTTCCAAAATACTGAAGCAGCTCCTTCAGGTTCTACTCACAACAAAGACATGTGTGCTTCAGTTATAGCCAAGCTTTTGGGGAGTGGTGAACCAAATACTGTAGTTCTTTATACAACTGAAAATTTAGAGGACTTTATCAAGCAGGTTATCAAGCAGCTATCACTGGGAATGCCTGTCCTTAAAAACAGTTGAGTCTGGTCCAGTTAAAATGTGTTCAGTTGAAACACTGGATTTTTCTGAAGATATAACAGCATCTCTTCACCTTGATTGTGAAGCCATCGTCTGTGTCACACAGTGGGTGAAATGCTGTGGAGCTGAGTATCGTGTTGGACTCTTTGTGTGCACTGGTACTGATGAAAACATGCCACTGTTCAGCAAAATAACATCAATCATTTTGCACAGAGTGTTTTTTGTTTTGATTGAGCATGAAACTTGTTTCCATGATCACTTCCATGCTTTCCAAGTGAGTGACACTACACAGAGTGAACTGATTCTAGAAAGGAGAGATTAAGATATTTCAAATGGTTTGATGCTCAGAGGTCATATGGTTGTGATTCATAATGTTATGTTGTATCAGAGAGTTGCATAATCTGATTTCTAATCTGAATTTAATGAGTTCTCTTACTGTTTTATACTTGAACTGTAAAGTGAGTAGTCGTCTACCTCAAGTTACACAATGCACCACAGAGAAATGTGTCAGTTTTTATCCATTTGCAGACATTTTATTATGCAGTAATGTGTTGTTTACAGTGTTTTGTACAACTTCACTAATGTTTTTCATTGGCATTATTTGCTGCCTGTGTGCTGTTAAATTTTACAGTTTTAAGGCAGCAATTAATTCAAAGTGTCATGTGTTGAATTTTTAAATGTATTTGTACAAATAAAAGCAAAAAATCAACAGGATGGTGTTTGGTGGTCATTTTCCCATAAAACTAATATATAATAATGAATACATTTTAACTCTAAAAAATGTAAATAAAACATTTTGAGTGTTAGGTGTCAACACTGGAGAAGAGTTTATATCAAAATAAACTAAATTTTAGAGTTACACTCAGTGAGGGATGAGTATTTTAACATCAGGAGGAGTTCAAGTTAACTCTGTTTCAGAGTTAAAAATTCAACTCCAGGAACAGAGTTATTTTAACTCACACAGTTTATTCCAGAGGCTAAAATTAGCTGTGTGTGCAGTATTTCCAGCTTTACACATGCACTTGTACAAAATAAACACTTCTGTAGTGATGAAGAAAAGTGTCCATGTAACATTTAGGGCTTGACCATGGTTCCTGGCCCCTAAACAGAGGAGGAGCAGAGAAAATGTGGACCAATCGGAACTGTTTTAGGGTACTGAGTAAAGCTGATCATTTTGAATGTGATTTCCAGAAATGTCATCTCTATATTGTTTCCAAACCTCTTTGCACTCACCCCACCAGGGATGGCAGTTGAGATGTTCAGATAAACAGAAGTGAACCATGAAGCACGTGCTGGGTTAAACATCATCACTGGCTGACAGATGAAGTCCAGGGTAAGAAAGCTGAGAGCAGAAGAGGAACACATTCACAAAGTGTGATATTAAAGAGAGTCAACAATGAAATCTGCTCTTCACCTGAGCTTCTTTCCACTAACTGCCTCTAGAAGGTGCCAAAGCTCCTGAAGTGCTGATTTGGAAATGTTTCATATTATCTCAGGAATAATATGATGGAAACTTGAAATGATTGTGATGATTGTTTACTGTATAAGTCCATGTTATTATTTACTAGAGGAAGTCAGGCTGCTTCCTGAACGGAGACAACTATTCACAAATGTACTCAGTGGTTTCATTGTGTTAGGTAATAACTCAGATTTCATGTTTCATTCTAAACTCCAGTGCCAGCCAATGGAGACAGGCCAATACTGAGTGAATACAATACTGAATACATATGAAAAACTGCAGGATCTGTGCATGAGGACAGGATATTTTCAACTCTTTTGGACTTCTTGTCTTTTTCCTGTTTCCCTCCTTTGCTGATTGTCTGTCCCGCCCTAATGTGTGTCACCTGTTGTCAATTAGCCCTAGTGTATTTAAGTCTCATTCTTCCCTTGTCTCCTTGTCAGTGTGTCTGAGTCCTAGCCTGTGTTCACCAGTGTTTTGTCCAAGTCTGTTCCTGCTGTGTTCTTGCTGTGGTTGTACCTGCTTTTCTCATCCTGGACTCTGTGTTCACCTGCTGTCCTGTCCTTAGTGTTACCTGTTTCCCTGTCTTTGTCACTTCCAGGATTTGTCCTCTGTTCCCTTTGGATTCATTTTCATTTGTTCACCTCAAGTAAGGACTTCAGAGTTTGAAGTTTTGAACTTGAGCTTTTGAAGTTTTTCTCCTTCTTGGACGATTTAGTTGTTTAAGTTTTGTTTCCTGGCCTTGGACTTTGATCCAGTGATCTTGAGTTTAATAAAAAGGACTTTAACCCTTGTATAGTGTTCAGGTTTGTCGGATACGTTTTCATTGTTTATCAAAAGAAAAATCAAATACAATTAATTGTTTTTCAAACTCAAACCTTGGCTCATTTTCTGTGGGGGCAGCCGTGAGGAAGCAAGTTAAAGCGTGGCTTTGGACTTTGGACTGCCCGGAGATTGCAGGGTCGCCAGTTTGTTTCCTCGACCAAGCTCAAGTGATCGCACAATGGATATAGGTGGTGGTGAAGGAGACGCGCCCCCCCCCCCCTTGGTGCCCCTGAGTAAGGCACCGATCTACCCCAGCTCCCGGGCTCCGCCAAGAGAAGACCTCTGCCACAGCATCTCCAGTATGCTTGTGTGTGTGTGTTTTGTTCACTTTGTGTGGGTAAAATGCAGAAAGTAATTTCCCCAAGAGGGATCAATAAAGTATAACTTAAACTTAAACATATATAAGAACACATTTTCAATGACCACACACTGTACACCCCACCATATTACATACAGGATGTTTGGGTCCACTGGAAAGTGTGGAAATTGTAGATCTTGTGTACCTTCACTCTGTCCTCCACCTGTCTGTCCCTGCTGTTTTGTGTGTCTGCCATCAGGACAGTGTGAGACAATGTCACCATTGATGAGCAGCTATTTAGGGGTATATGGTGAATATATACAGCTGCCTGTGATGCCACTTCCTCATATGCTTCATGTTGTCATCCGCCTGAGTCCAGGCCAAGGTCGCGTGGTGACTGCCACAAAGCACCAAAGTCCGACGGCACCTCCCTCGGGTGGACCCATGGGAGGCTAGGTTCAAACCCACAAGAGAGACGGAGTCTTGTGCTCTGCCAACTGAGCTAACCAGGCAGCTGAACTTACAAGTCTACACAGGGAAATCTGATGGATGAGCCCCTGAGAAAAATCAAGAGTTGTTCTGAAAAACCTTGTTTCATTTGTAAATCTGTTGAATTTTTTCCACTCATATCTTGATTATAATTGATTTTCTTTTTTAATTACATTTTATTAAAAACAAACAAAAACGAGCAGCACTTTAATTCATAAATGTGATCTAACAGAGGTAAAGGGCAAATATTAACCATATATGCTGTTTATATTGCTTGTAATTGAGATGAACTAAACATCTGTTGAGTATTTTAACATAAAATTGTTTGTGTTGAATTAAAAACCCAAAGATGCAGCGGGTCCACCAGACCCACGAACACTGGCTGAGTAACAAAAATATGAACACCACACAAGGGTTAATGGAAGGAGCTATGACAACATGTGTCCTCTGTCCTACACTGACGGTGATGCAGTCCTCATCCGCATAGGAACGGTTTGTTTGAAGTTTTTCAGTCAGGATTTAGAGTTCATCATAGCACAGAGACAGCACTGGTGAAAGTTACCAACGACCTTCTTATAGCATCAGATAATGGACTCGTCTCTATACTTGTCCTGCTAGATCTTAGTGCTGCATTTGACACCATTGATCATAATATCCTATTGGAAAGATTGGAACATGTTATTGGGATTAAAGGAACAGCACTAGGCTGGTTTAAATCATATCTATCAGATAGATACCAGTTTGTTCATGTTAATGATGATCCCTCCATATATACCAGAGTAAGTCATGGAGTTCCACAGGGTTCTGTGCTTGGACCGATACTGTTCACCTTATACATGATTCCCTAGGCAATATTATCAGGAAGCATGGAATAAATTTCCATTGCTATGCGGATGATACCCAGCTATATTTATCTATGAAACCAGATGAAACAGATCAGTTAGCCATACTTCAGGCATGTCTTAAAGACATAAAGGCCTGGATGACCTGTAACTTTCTTCTTGTGAATTCAGACAAAACTGAGGTTATTTTGTTTGGTCCCAAACACCTCAGAAATAGTTTATCTAATCATATAGTTACTCTGGATGGCATTAATTTAGCCTCCAGTACGACTGTGAGGAACCTTGGAGTTATTTTTGATCAGGATCTGTCCTTTAACTCACATATAAAACAAGTCTCTAGGACCGCCTTCTTTCACCTGCGCAATATCAGTAAGATTAGGAACATTCTGTCGCAGAGTGATGCTGAAAAAATTAGTCCATGCTTTTGTTACTTCTAGGCTGGACTACTGTAATTCCCTATTATCAGGATGTCCAGTTAACTCTCTAAAAGCATCCAGCTGATCCAAAATGCTGCAGCGAGAGTACTGACTGGAATTAGCAAGAGAGATCATATTACTCCTGTACTAACTTCTCTTCATTGGCTTCCTGTAAAATCCAGAATTGATTTTAAAATCCTTCTCCTTACATATAAGGCCCTCAATGGCCAGGCTCCTTCATATCTCAAAGAGCTGATAGTACCATATCATCCTAACAGATTGCTTTGTTCCCAGAATGCAGGTTTGCTTATGGTTCCCAAAATCTCTAAAAAGTAGAATGGGAGGCCGAGCCTTTGGCTATCAGGCCCCTCTCCTATGGAACCAACTGCCAGTTTGGGTTCGGGAAGCAGACACCCTCTCTAATTTTAAAACGAAGCTTAAAACCTTCTTGTTTGATAAAGCTTATAATTAGTTGTAGTTACAGTCCTAGTTATTTTTTAAACTTATAGTTAGTCACAATTATCTCTATAGACACTGTTACAGTTAAGGATATAGCCCATAGTAGGGCTGGCTCAGGCAACTGAATCATCCCCTAGTTATGCTGCTATAGGCCTAGGCTGCTGGGGGACATCCCATGATTTGCTGCGCACTTCTTCTTCTTTCTCTTTCTCTCCTCAGACCCACTCTCAAATTTATTAGCCTTTATTACATGTCATTAACTCGTTAATGACTCGTTAACATGTCGTTAACGTGTTTGTTTCTCTCTGATCTCTCTTTCTCTGTACCTTTCTGCAGGTACCTCTGGCTCCGGAGCTGCATGTCCTATGGTCCTGGCTCCACCCACCTGCTGCTGTTTATTGTTTACAATGATCTATTTCTAACATGTTTAATGTTCCATTCTGCTACAGATAAATATTTGATTAATATTCTTTGCAAACTGTAATGTAAATAATTACCAGTCATGACAGCTTTTTGCCTCCATGCTCTGTTTCATAATTCTAATCTGCTGAGCACACATTATCCAATAACTGTTCACTAACTGTAATATAAATACTGACCCACATTGTCTGTATTATGCTGCATGTCCTTCTACCCCTCTCCTCCATTCCTAGCTGTCCTATCTTCCTCTTTTCCTCCTTTCACCCAGCCCGGCCATCGGCAAGAGGGTCCCCATCTGAGCCAGGTTCTGCTCAAGGTTTCTTCCTGTTAAAAGGAGTTTTCCTTGCCACTGTCGCCTTAAGTGCTTGCTCTGGGGTCAGGCTCTGGGTCTCTGTAAAGCGCTTTGAGACAATTTTGATTGTGGAAGGCGCTATATAAATAAAATTGAATTGAATTGAATTTGACATCAGCAGACAAGAGACATGACACAGCGCTCTTAAGAAGGTGAGTGTCGGTGGCGAACTAAGCAGTTCTTTGAGCAGGATCTTTGAAGTGAACGATCCGAGCTGACTCCTGCCTGGGAGCCGGAGCTGCTTTGTTTCTTTTTTTTGTGTTCAAGCTGCAAGCGATTGGTCAGCTACATGATGTGTGATGGCGTCTGTGTGTCCGCACTGAGCAGGAGGGGGAGGGGGGAGTTACAGACACAGTACACACAGGATCAATTTGAGGCATTTGGTTTTTCTTAATGCCAATCGTCACTAAAGACGAACTGTTACCTGGATGCTGATTTTTTTTTATTTTTGTTTCACACATTTTCGTTTATACTTTCTTGTGTGATTCTTTAAGCTTCTCTGTGTTGTTTCACTGAAAATAGTTAAACAATTACAAATATTATACATCCAATCAGAGATTGGATCTTTTTGTCAAATTGAAATGGAGATTTGTTTTTGGACTTTTTTTGTTGCACTCTGTTCCATGTTGAGTATAATAAGCCATATAAATAATAAACACTATGTTCCAGCATAAGGGTGTCCATCAGTGCACATGGCACCAGGACACCCTAGGCCGAAGGTCAATGATTGACTTTGTGGTCGTGTTGTTTGACCTTCGGCCGTATGTCTTGGACACTCGGGTAAAGAGAGGGGCTGAGCTGTCAACTGATCACCACCTGGTGGTGAGTTGGATCCGCTGGCGGGGGAGGAGGCCTGACTGGCTCAGCAGGCCCAAACGTATTGTGAGGGTCTGTTGGGAACGTCTGGCTGAGCTGTCAGGGGGGTCTTCAATTCCCACCTCCGGGAGAGCTTCAACCAGATACCGAGAGAGGCTGGGGACATTGAGTCTGAGTGGACCATGTTCTCTGCATCTATTGTTGATGCGGCCGTCCGGAGCTGTGGTCATAAGGTCTCCGGTGCCTGCCGTGGCGGTAATCCCCGAACCCGGTGGTGGACATCGGAAGTAAGGGATGCCGTCAAGCTGAAGAAGGAGTCCTATCGGGCCTGGTTGGCTTGTGGGGCTCCCGAGGCAGCTGACAGGGACCGACAGGCCAAGAGGGCCGCAGCCCGGGTGGTTGTAGAGGCAAAAACTTGGATCTGGGAGAGGTTCGGTGAGGCCATGGAGGAGGACTATCGGTCGGCCTCAAGGAGATTCTGGCAAACCGTCCAGCGCCTCAGGAGAGGGAAGCAGTACTCTACCAACACTATTTATAGTGGAGGCGGAGAGCTGTTGACCTTGACTGGGGACATTATTGGATGGTGGAAAGAGTACTTTGAGGATCTCCTCAATCCCGCTGTTACGATTTCCGTTGAGGAAACAGGGGATGGGGGTTTGGTGGCGGACTCATCCATCACCCAAGCTGAAGTCACTGAGGTGGTCAAAAAACTCCTTGGTGGCAAGGCACCGGGGGTGGATGAGGTCCGTCCCGAGTACCTAGTCTAGTCCAAGTCTCTGGATGTTGCAGGGCTGTCTTGGCTGACACGCCTCTGTAACATCGCGTGGCAGTCGGGGACAGTACCCCTGGAGTGGCAGACAGGGGTGGTGGTCCCTCTTTTCAAGAAGGGGGACCGGAGAGTGTGCTCCAACTATAGGGAGATCACACTTCTCAGCCTCCCTGGGAAAGTCTATGCCAGGGTGCTGGAGAGGAGGATTCGGCCGATAGTCGAACCTCAGATCCAGGAGGAACGTGCGGTTTTCGTCCTGGTCGTGGAACACTGGACCAGCTCTATACTCTCTATAGGGTGCTCGAGGGTTCATGGGAGTTCACCCAACCAGTCCACATGTGTTTTGTGGATCTGGAGAAAGCGTTCGACCGTGTGCCTCATGGGGTCCTGTGGAGGGTGCTCTGGGAGTATGGAGTCCAGGGCCCTCTGCTAAGGGCTGTCAGGTCTCTGTACGACCGGAGCAGGAGCTTGGTTCGCATTGCCAGCAGTAAGTCAGACCTGTTTCCAGTGCATGTTGGACTCCGGCAGGGCTGCCCTTTGTCACCGGTTCTGTTCATAATTTTTATGGACAGGATTTCTAGGTGCAGCCAAGGGCCGGAGGGAGTCCGGTTTGGGGACCACAGGATTTCATCCCTGCTTTTTGCAGATGATGTTGTCCTGTTGGCTCCATCAAACCAAGACCTTCAGCATGTACTGGGGTGGTTTGCAGCAGAGTGTGAAGCAGCTGGGATGAGAATCAGCACCTCCAAGTCCGAGGCCATGGTTCTCGACCGGAAAAGGGTGGCTTGCCCTCTCCGGGTTGGAGGAGAGTTCCTTCCTCAAGTGGAGGAGTTTAAGTATCTTGGGGTCTTGTTCACGAGTGGGGGAAGGACGGAGCGTGAGATTGACAGGCGGATCGGTGTAGCTTCCGCAGTAATGCGGTCGATGTACCGGTCCGTCGTGGTGAAGAAGGAGCTGAGCCGAAAGGCGAAGCTCTCAATTTACCGGTCGATCTACGTTCCTACTCTCACCTATGGACATGAGCTTTGGGTCATGACTGAAAGGACAAGATCTCAGATACAAGACCGAGATGAGTTTCCTCCGCAGGGTGGCTGGGCGCTCCCTTAGAGATAGGGTGAGGAGCTCGGTCATCCGGGAGGAGCTTGGAGTGCGGCCGCTGCTCCTCCACATCGAGAGGGGCCAGTTGAGGTGGCTCGGGCATCTATTCAGGATGCCCCTGGACGCCTCCTAGGGAGGTCTTCGGGCATGTCTCACCGGGAGGAGGCCCCGGGGAAGACCTAGGACACGCTGGAGGAACTATGTGTCTTGGCTGGCCTGGGAACGCCTCGGGGTTCCCCCGGAAGAGCTGGAAGAAGTGGCCAGGGAGAGGGAAGTCTGGGCGTCCCTGCTTAGACTGCTGCCCCCGCGACCCGGCCCCGGATAATCGGCAGATAATGATGATGATGATGTTTGCATCATTTCACAGTGGTGTTTTAAGGCTGGTTTGACACTTTATTCCTTATTGAACAACAGGACATTTGATCAAAGTGTTTCCTTGGCGACCTTCTGGAATGTGTGACTTGAGTTCTGTTCTAGAATGTTCAGTCTGTGACTCAACACTCTGAACTCTTCTTCAGACCTCACTCACTCTTCACCTTGAACTCAGTGTGTTCAGTTGTGCAGAGAGGATTACCTGTGTTTTAGTTCGCAGGTCTATCATCAAACTCTTACTGGAGTTAAACAAAGCGAAAACAAACGAAAACAAACAAAAGCGGAAACTAATGAATAACATTGGCTTCTTTTGTTCAAAGGTGCTGTTTGAAACATCCATCTATAATGGAGCTCTGCAGATCTGCTGGCAGATACAGAGCTACAAGACTCAGATAAGAACTTCTATCCTCCCAAGCCCACACTAATACAAAACACCAGCTAAATTATTTTAAGAATTATCTTGACAGGCTCAAAGATGACGTATCGCCTTCATGTTTTTTTAGATGGCAGTGGTGATGCAGCTCCTAAACCTTCAGCAGAAGAACCAGATCCCAGCTCAGGTCACTGCTGAAGACATGATCAACCTCATTTTGGAGGAGAGCAAATGTTGGTTGACAGAGTCCTGAGTTACTCAGACACAAACAGACAGTCCACCACTACACCTTTAACTCTGCTCATGTCACACCAATCTGTCTGTAGTGAAATAAAGAGCAAGAGTAAAGATAAAGCTTCTGTTGTGTTTCTGTTTGACCACTTTGGGAGTTTGAAGCAGCGAAGGATTTTGATGAGCAGGTTTCCAAACCTCTTCTGATGCTGGTGAGACTAGAACAACAACATTTCAAATAGTTTGGAGTGAATTGTTACATTAGGCTGATTTTAATGTCTAAACACCTAAAAACTGCACTTCATATCTAATGTCTTGTTTCAGATGTGGACAGTGAATGTATAATAAAATGAGTATGAGTGAATAAAATGAGGGACGTTGAGGTTGAAGCCGAATGCTCCTCACGTCCCCAGAGGCCTTAGCTCCTAATTTTCAGTGAGTCACATTTGACACACGTTCTTTATTACCAGTGGATCTACAGTGGTTTTAATATCTCTGATATATTCTGAAGGGTTGTGAATTTTCATTTTATTGACTGTAACCCACAGATATCCTAACTATGATCCTGAGGGAGAGGCAGCAGGAGGCACCCAGCACCAAAATGGTTTGTCCACAAGAGGTGGTGATGGAGGTGGATCCCAGAGTCCTGCAGGGATTCTGGGTTCTTCCTCCTTGTCCCCTCTTAAACAGACCTTCCCAGGTCCTCAGCAAACTTTCTTTATCCTTTAAATAAACTTAATTGATTAACCACCTACCTGCTTGTGCAGTGGTGGTTCTACATTGAATTACTCCCTGGGCGAGACCCCCTCCAAGCACGCCCCAAGCACGCCCCCTTTGTGATTATTTAAGAATTAATCTTCCCCAACCTAACCTAGCCAGATGCCAGGGGCCTGTGCAGCTTACTAACCCTCACTTCCTCAAATATTGAGAGATACCACAAACGTGGGTATAAAGAATAGAAATCCTAGAGATTGATTAATTTTAGAATTATTCTTTTAATACAGAATAATTAAGTCTCAGTCTTTTAGATGTCTCATTGATTCTAGGCCTTACCACTGTCTCTCCTTTTTACCCTAATCAGGGACCCGTTTTCTTTTATTGACCCTCTGTCCTTAAAATAATGTACTGATAGCAAACACATCTTAGATTCTCCTCACCCTATTTTGAATTTATGTCCCTTGTCTCTTATAAAACATATATTTATAGCTCCATTCAGGAACTCACCCCATTAACACCCTCCTCTTTTAGAAAGGACCCAATCTCCTTTTATATTTCCTCTTTTTACTCCCCTCCTTTTCCCTCCAAAATTTTAAACTTATTTCAGCCTATCAGGCCAACCTTTTACTCTCACTGTCATAGTCAGGAAGTAAGGCTCTGTTATGTTTGGTCTTGTGTTCATGTTGTCTTGTGGGTTTTGCTTTTATTTTGAAATTTTATCTTTTTTTGTTTCAGGTTGCTTACCCTTCCTCTTGTTTCCCGCCAGTGTGATTGTTTTCCCGCCCTAATTGTTTCCACCTGTTTCCCCTTACCTGGTGTCTATAGTCTGCGTCTCCCCTTGTCCTGTGCCAGTTTGTCTTGTCTTTTGTCAAGTGAACCAGCGTCCTATGAAACCATTGTATCTCATGTCAGGTTTAGTTTTGTTTTTGTACTTTAATAGTTCTTGTTTTGAATCATTGTCTTGCCTTTTGTTCTGCATTATTCCTCGTAAGAATGATTTTTTGTTTCCTTGCCAGAGTGATTTTTGCGTTCATTTTGACCTTTTGTTTTGTGCTTTTTCCCCGTTGGGTGGTTCTTATTTTGTTACTTTGCTTATTAAAGACTTTGTTATTTGATCTATCACCCTGGAGTCATGCATTTGGGTTCAGTTCAAGCTCAGTCATGACACTCACCTTGAAACCTCTTTTGAGATTGGTTAGGGAAACTAGGAAAGGGTTGGACCTAATTGACTTGGACCAATCACACAGTGAGGGAACTTTTCTTGGGGGTGGGTTTGGATTCCCACCTCCCAGAATCTATATATACCCCCTGCTCAGTCTCCATCATGATCCCCTCTGAAGAAGCAGTGTAACTGTTAAATGTTAGGGGTACTTTAGGCTGAATTGGGCCCTAATCTTGGTACCTTTTTGCCTAATTTGGCTTTGGGATTGAACATATTGACCTAGGCTGGTCAACATTGGACTGTTTTTAACCAATTTCACTCAAAAATAAAGATAATCAATTTTAAATATAACCAACATCAGTCGGGGGCCTGCCCCAGTAGGCCTGCCTCGGTGGACAAGGAAAAAGGACTAACAAAAACTTAAGAAAGACTTGTTCTTCCTGTCAACTCTGAGCACCCACCAGAACAGGTTTACCAGCATCTGGACCCTCCAGTGCAACCCAAGATCAACAGGTAAACCCGGCCGGGAGAAGAACCAACTTGGGATCCTGGAAGAGCAAAATTCACAGGTTGGCCCCTCACTGACCATGGTTTTTTTCCCACAGGACCAGGACGGCCCACTCCAGCCTAAAGATGGAGACTGCAACACCAATACAGAACAGGGACAGAAACAGAGACAGGACTAGACAATTACAAAATAGGATCACAATCAACAATAATGTAGAAAGGGAACAGATAGAATCTAACTCCCAAAATCCCAGAGCAGCACCAGACGACTTCACCAGACAATTGGCTAAACACTATTTTAAACTAAGCTATTCATCACAAGAATATCATTGATATGCTCACCCATACTCCACCGAAGGGTATGCTTAGACATGTGGATAGACTTACAATGTTCATTAAACCCTCCTCCCCTACAGAGCAAGTTAGGGCTGCTGTAAAAGAAAACACACACCAATGGATGCAGAACAACCTCTCCTCCAAGACCATTATCTCAAAATCCTAATAGAATGCAATCAGTTATCTCTTAACAAGACAGCACTTCAAATCGCAACCGCCTGGGCCAAAAAGCGATATAAAACTAGATTGACCCAGCTGACAATTAAAACTGCTTGTTCTCTTTTGGAGCCCTCCCATATCTCAGACCCACTGCCTCCATCTTCTGAGGAGTCTCCAGGAGACGCTCCATCCAGCCCGGACCTGGAGGACGGGAGGAGTTCCTGCCCCTGCCCGAGCCACAGGAGTGCCACCATTTCAGCCCAACATGATGGACGAGCAAACGGGGGGTAGGGAGACACCGACAGAAGCACAAAAATTAGGTGAGGCTGAACCACCAAACACACTGAAACAGTTTGGCTTGAGAAATTCCCAGTCAACACCTGTGGGGGGGAGAATAGACGAAATTATCTCTACAGAGAGATTAGGAGATGTTCCTCCCCACTGCCCCTCTCGCCTGTTGTGTGTCTCCCTACTGGGGAGAGAATCCAAAGTCCTCTAGCTACACAAGGTCCCTGGCCGCCCGCCCGGCGGCCCCTCAGCACTCCCTGTGGCGTGGACAGGGAGGGAACAAAGATTGCTGTCGCTGTTACCGTCATCTGAGGATGACTTTGTGCAAGTCAACAGGATGAGGAGATTCCCTCTAGAAAAGAGAAACAGGAGTGAGGGCTGCCTCCAAACAACAACAAGATTGAAACAAAAACATACAAGGAAGGAAATCCTACCAGGAGGCTAGACTTACTTATTCAAATGTGGCAATAATAAGAGAGCAACCCCAGATACAAAACATTTTCCAGGATGGCCAAGAAAACAATTTTCCATCTGATGTCTCCCCAGGTGATGGTGCCAGGCCAAGGCAGTAGAAAATATCCGATCCCACACGGGGGCTGAGCCTGTCCGAAAGACAAAAGTGGTGGGAGTAAACATAATGACTCAAGGGTCAGAAAAGTATAATCATACTGACCTGCATGGCAGAGTGACCCAGTCTGAGCCCACCCAGAACACCTCGGCAAGACCCATGGTGGGTACTGCCTCGACCTCTGGACACCACACAGATGAGCCAATTGCTGGTGCATGGCCCCCAGCTACTTGCTGGGGGCTGTGTATCTCCCGTGCCAGCACAAGGCCAGGAAGGGGAGAAAAATCCTGGACTAGAACTTTAAAGGAAAAAACCCATTTGGTTCTTGGGGATTCAAATCTGCCACCACACAATAGCAAAAATATCCAAATAGATAGCTACCCCGGGGCGGCATTCTACCATTTTCAACATGTTCTGGAAAAAACACCTGAACACCCTCTGGTGAAGTTAGTGGTGCTGTCTATAGGGATAAATAACAGGGATCAAGACCCACAGAAAACGTCTATTAAACAACTACGCCTCGTGTACAGGAGGGCCCAATCGGTGTTCCCTAATGCAAACTCTCCTCTCCTCTCGCAGGAACAGCAGAAAAACCTGAATGCCATTAACAACTTAATTTCCAGTCATCTTCCTTTCCTGGGGCCGCTGCCATCAAACCAGTTTTTCACATCAACCGATAATATCCACTGGACCCCGGAGGCAGCTGGATGCATTTTCGGTTCTGGTGCACAGAATCACAAATAAATTTATGATTTATTCACAGCTTGATTAGGGACGTTGGAGGAGGGCTTCAGGGAGCCGTGGACCGGGGCCCCAAGCCCGAGCCGAGCGATCCGAGACCTCGAGCCTCCTCCTCCTTCTCTCCCCCACCTTACCCCCTCCTGACCTTTTTTCCCCCTCCCTCCTCCTAACTCCCACTTAACTCCCATCTAGGTCTCTGGTTTCCTCTCCGGCCACGGGCGGGGTCTCGGTCCGCCGATAGAGAAGCGAACGGGAGCGAGAGAGGCTAGCTAAAGGTCAATTAAAATCCATCTCCACTGATGCTTCCCTGATGACATCACAGGAGGAGAGGGGAACACAGGAAAGATAGTTTTCATGAATTTATTAGGCTCTCCGACAATCAGAACTCTTCAACGTAAATAAAATATAAAAAAAATAAAATATAAAATATAACTTACACTCGAATGAAAATAACTTCCTGGACATAATGTTTTTTTGACAAAATAAATACAGACAGTAAAAGACTACTCACCAAGATCCAAGTCTAACTTAGAGAGATACACACGCAATACCACTTAAAGTCGAATACCATTCCAGGCACATTCCTTAAAATACAATCAAGTCCCAGATCAATTATTTTCACAGGGACAGAGAGGTACCCAGTAGACTTCTCATATCCACTGAATAGTAAACTTAAGCGGTGAGTACGGTGTTTTGAATCGATTCTTGTTTTACGCGTTATATGTATGTTTGTGTTTGTATGTAAAGGAAAGTCTGCGTTGTGGCCGTCAATTGGCGTACCCTCCAAGTGTTTTATTTGTTTTGTTGGAGGACGATACCAGCGAAGGGCTCGCTAACACAGAAAAGTACAAGTGCGATCCTTGGTGTTTGTAAAATGAAACAAAGTATGTGAAAGAAAGTCCCCAGTGTGGCCATGAATTGACGTACCCTCCAACTGTTTGTTTTGTTGGAGGGCGATACCAGCGAAGGGCGGATGACACAGAAGTAGGATAAGTGAGATCTTCAGTGTTTGTAAAATGTAACAAACAGGAAAGTCCGCTGTGTGGCCATCATTAGGCGTACACTCCAAGTGTTTGTTTTGTTGGAGGACGATACCGGCAAAGGGGCGGCTGACACTGAAGTAGGATAAGTGAGATCCTCAGTGTTTGTAAAAGCGTAACAAACAGGAAAGTCCCTGCGTGGCCGTCAATTGATGAACCCTCTAAGTGTTTTATTTGTTTTGTTGGAGGACAATACCAGCGAAGGGCTGGATAACACAGAAGTAGGATAAGTGAGATCCTCAGTGTTTGTAAAATCAAACAGATAGGAAAGGCTAAATAATGGTGATAACCTAAAGGAAAGTTGATAACGATGATGATATACCGCTATAGTTGATGACCTAAAGGAAAGCTGATAATGATGATGATATACTGCTATAGTATGTGATAATTAAATAGGGCCCCTAGTATATATTTAACCTTAGTGGTGGCTTGTTCAGTATCTGATGTATTACAAGGGTTGTTGTATGTCTTAGAAACCACCTGGCTGAATAAGTGAATATTTGTGTGTGAGATCATACTTGTACGAAAAAGAGTGGTGTGTGGAAAGTGTATATGTGTATGTATGTGATAAGCCCATTTGGAAGTGCAAGCACACCAGTAAGCAAGTTTGAGTCAGTGAAAACCAGGAAACAAATGGGGAATAAACAGGGGGCATTAGGACCTTCACCTGACCTGCCTATAGGGCCAGTAAAGATAATGGAGAAGAAATGGGGAAAAATGTGATTGAGGGAGTTCCATTGTGGCACCGTTTCACACAGGGAATTTTCCCAATAGTAGGAACATTGAGTACAG
This sequence comes from Toxotes chatareus, assembly GCA_016801885.1. Lineage (NCBI taxonomy): Eukaryota > Metazoa > Chordata > Actinopteri > Toxotidae > Toxotes > Toxotes chatareus. The sequence continues at coordinate 30,211 of JAFBJY010001297.1, read as the reverse complement.
AATGTTTGAGAAGGTGTAGAGTCATGTTGGAAGAGCGGGAGCAGAGAAAGGATGTGAAGAGAAAGATAGACTGGTTTGCTTTCCAACAGTGGGAAACAGATTGGAGGATTGATGATCAAAAAAGAAATGAGGGAAGAAAGCATGTGTAAAAATGAGGAAAAAAAAAGAAAAGTAGGGCCAGAGATAGGGATCTGTCTCCGCCATATGCTGCCTGTTCTACCTCCTCATCGGCTGTTCTTGAAGAAAAACTGGACTCAGAAGTGGAGGGGGAGAGAAAGTTGTATCCCGACCTGCTTGATGTGAAAGACCTCTCCCTGACCCCAAGAGACCTCTCTCGAAAGCAGACTAACCATGACTCTCGTCTAGCTCCACCTTTTGCTTACTGGAGGCAGAACCATGAGAGGAAAGGGACTGTGCATCAAATGCCTATGCTGATGTTTCAAAACCCCAGTCAAGGCCAGAAGATGAGGATGTGCCCTGGACTCCAGGAGTGTTTGTGTACAGGCCCTGGCTGCCAGATGAGTTAAAAGAAGTGGCAGAAGACCTTCCTGAGCTACAAAGGCCTGGAGGTTTTCAAACTTCAATGGGTTAGCATCCGGCCTACCGAGTGGTCCACAAGTCCGGCAGTTGGATCAAGAGACTTTGCTATCATGATGGACAAGCTGTATGATGCAGTGCGTACAGCAATTCCTCAGAGAGTCTGCTGGCGGAAATCCACAGTATCAAACAGAAGGAGGGTGAGTCGGCTGCTGAATATCAGGCACATATGGAAACTGTCTTTGCAGCTCACTCTGGCATTGACTGTGACAATGAGGCCTACAGTGATTTGTTGAAGACTGCTCTGTTGAATGGCCTTCATCCAGAACTCAAGGATAGAGTCATGATTACTTGTGTATGTTGGGAAACTGAGCCACTTGGGACTGTCTGGACACATGTTCTACATGCTAAAAGAAGTAATGTAGAGTTTGACAACAAACATGCAAAGAAGTCACAAACTGCACAGTTGATGTACTACCAGCAGGGTGTCACCCAACAAAGTCCTGGGAGAAATGGGCCCCTGCAGCAATGAGGGAGAGGTGGAAAGAGACAACCAGCACGACACCAGAAGGAAATTCCAAACTGAGATGCTACAGATGTGATGGCTATGGCCATCTATCATGTGATTGTGTCACCCGGTGACTTTTCAGAGCAACAGACAGGAGAAGGGAAATTGTTGGCCACATGAACCACCTGAGGGGCTCTAAATCCATTCTCCAGGATTTCCAGTGGCACAATCATAAGAAGTGGCGGAGGCAGGTCAGAATGAGTAGCATACAGACATACAGAGAGAGCATGTTGACAAAGCAGTTATTACACATTAACAATATGTGAAAATGACCTAATATTTATGTAATCCGACCTAGTCCTACACACACAGTTGCATTTCTTTCACGAATGGCTGAAGAAGAGAAAATGCTTTCAGCAGGGCCAATTTGTTTATGGGATCAGAGTAAATATGATTTTGGTAACATACAAGGAGCATCTTCTGTCCTTGTTCAAATTTTAGACTTGACAAAAAAATAATGTCCACTCAGTCCTGAAGCTGTTGAAGGCATGCATCTGTCAGTCAGTTTCTTGTAGACAAAGGTGCCATTGTGGAATACCCAAACCCAACCTGTAACACTACCATCTTGCCAAATGGCAGCTTGAAACCAGTTCAGGACCTTAGGGCAGTTAATGAAGCTGTCCAACATCCAGCTCCAACTGTACCAGATGTGGTAACATTGATGTCACAGGTACCAACAGATTTTGTTGATTCTCTGTTATTGACTGAGCAAATGAATATTTTAGCATTCCTGTTCATCCTGACTCACAACCCTGGTTTGCTTTCATTTTCAAAGAGAAATGGTATTGTTAACTTGGGCATATGGTTATTCAGAAAATTGAAAATTAGGTCCAGACCGCATCCACATTATTCAAATCATCCAAAATAAACAAATGATGTGTTGTCCTAGGCTTCGCGGGCTATTGCCGCACATGGATCCATAATTTTGTGGAGATCTCCCATTCCTTGTATTATATCACTCAAGGGGGAAAACATTTGACTCTGACTGATTTTTTGACATGGACTTCCAAGACAGAAAGACCTTTTACTGACTTGAAACAAGCTCTAGTTAGTTCTCTATAATTCTTTTTTGGACTTCCAGACGTAACTAAGCTTTTTTTGGACACAATAGTTCTATGTCAGCTGTGTTTATTTAGTCCCATGGTGACAAACCATGATGACAGGATGACACTCCTCTGACTAACCCTGATTCTGTTCATTTTGTAGATGGTTCAATACTAAGGAGTCCATCAGCTGACTCTTAATGTGTTCTACACTGTATGTACTAAGCATAGCATAGTTGTGTAATGGCAATTTGGTTCTTTTCCTTTTGTTTCTCATCTAGATACCACACCCTTTTCTGTATTCGACTGTGACCCATTGTAATCACAATTGGTCCTCTCCTTTGTTTCTCACTAGGATACCAGACCCTTTTGTGTATTTAGACTGTGACCTATTGTAATTGCAATTTGGTTTTTTCTTCGTGAGGCACCCCACTCCCTTCTTTCCCCGCCAAGATATCAGATCTTTTTGTGATGCCTAGACTTCTTAACACCTATCGCCTGAATGCAAATCCCTGCAGGACACCCCAGGTGTGAAACACACTCCAGGAGTCCATGCCAAATGTCTGTGGCAAACAAAGGATGTGGAACACACCTAGGGGGTGTTCCTCAGGTATCATCTCAGGTCTCCCCATGTTCGGGGTCTTTCTTCACTCAGAGCATCTTGTGTGTTGATTGACCTTTTCTTTGCAAAGAAAATAAAACCTTGTCGGCCGGCAGAAGTCTCTATTTCATTCTTCACCAGCAGCAGCAGGAAAAAACTTCCACAACAGTTGAAAGTGCAAAGCTTCCAGTTGCTCAAGCAGCTGAACTGTTTGCAATAATGCATGCTTTGATGCGCTGATTTTAGAGATAACACCACATTCTACACAGACTCTCAGTAGGCATTTGATTATGCAAATGTCAGGCTCACACAGGGTCTGCTGATCCAGTAGCACAAGGTAAAAGAAGAAAAAGCTGGCAGCAGCCCAGGTGGAGAGGACCACATCAGGTGTTGATGACTTTCATCGCCATCCAGATCGCTGAGAGGGATACATAGACTCATGCATCCCAGTGCAAAGTGTTCACAAGAGATGTAGCGGCTAAGGAGAAACAACCTAGTCACAGCATCGCGGGCTGAGATGCGGTTGTCATTCTTGGAATGATAATCACAGCCATCACCATCCATTAATGGTCTTCAGTGAAACACCAAGAGTTTCTAAGTAACATCCAACAGCAGCTGAATGTTAGCCATCCTCAACAAATGCAGGGTCAAGAGACCCCAGAAAAAGATGACATAAGCACCACTACAACAAAAACCTAATCCAGAGACACAGACAATTGATTTGACACTTCGTGTCAAAAGGGGGGAATGTGGAAAATTTTTTCAATGTATCTGTCCTTAGTGCTGTACTCAAAACTATCCTTTGTACAAGTCTGCCCACATTCTTTCAGGTTGTAAAACTCTCGCCAGGGTTGTTGTAAGAAAATAAGGATTATACCTTGTGGTCATTTAAAACAAACGTCCCCTAAAGTGAAATGACATCTGTAACTGTTGATTTTGAAAGACCTTAGCTAACCTGGGAGTGAACCCCAGTTAACTGTCCTGAGTGCTTACAGTAGGTGTGCTAACAGATCTTTCCTAGAATGAGTAGTGATGGGACGAGAGACACTGGTGCATCAGCACTGTGCCGAGAGCTCAGAGGAAACCTCGTATCGGTGCGTGTATTGCTTTAAGAAAGAATCACGTGACCGATACAGGAACTGTATCGTTTGGATGTGCCGCGCCAAAGTGTGTTTATCAGGAAACAAACTGTATCAACATGTCGTGGGTTTGTCGGATGGAGTTTTGCTTGATCATGGATCGATCATTCGTTAGGAAGTTTTCCCGGTATGGAATAATTTTGATCTCGTGACGCCAAACAAGGTAAATCTTTTTCTCCTTTATATACTACTTTTTTACGGTGGCGCATTGCACTCACTTTATCAGTTTATCAAGTGAATGACCTGTGATACATATGATAGTCAGTTAAAGAGCCTTAGAGTTGCTTTATTCATGTTATCATGTAATTATGAGATCCGGATCTCGTAATCATGAGAGGGTGTCTATTTTTTTAACAAGTGAATGCAATGTTCTGGTAAGAGGTTTGAATTGTTTTCAGATAAATTAACTTTTTATGTTATTGTAGGTGAAGTGTCGGCTCTGCTCTACAGAGCTATCTTATATCAATAAGAGCACTTCATCAATGCTGAGGCATTATAGAGCTCGGCATGGCAATGAAGAATTGGCAGATACTCGTGAGAGTACCCCAGGTATGTTGAAAGTCTCTCTAAAATTGTGCTAAAAAAACATGCATGCAAACAGACAGGCTCCAGGCCTGGTATCGAACCTCAACCCTCTTGCTGTGAGGCGACAGTGCTAACCACTACACCACCACGTCGTCTTATGTCTATTTGATATTGTTTGTAAAAATTACAGTCCTTTTATTAAGCTTTTGACAAAATAGTTCCTTTTGGCTTGCAGTTCCTAACAAGCAAGCAGTGGATGAGGCAGTGGTCAATATGATCATCAAAGACTGTCAGCCACTCAGCTTTGTTGAAAATGAGGGATTCAGGGAGCTCCTGAAGCTTATTCTACCCTCATATGCTCTACCAAGCAGGAAGGTATGTTTAAGAATTTTTATTATATGTTTGTACTAACTATATAACTATATTTTATTGGTGTAACAGTATTTGTATGGTTATTTTCAGACCATCAAGGACTTGGTGAGCCAGAGATATGAGGAGGAAAAGGAGAAAACCAAAAGGACCTCCAGAGTGCCGTTGCTGTTACTTTAACAGCTGATATGTGGGCGTCTATGAATATGGAGGCATATCTAACACATGGGTCAGAACCCAGTTCAGGTATGAAAATACATTTCTGTGGCACTTATATGATATGATATGATATATCATGTGATAATAAAGTAATGAATAACTATTTTTTTTAGGGCACAATCTCTGGAAAACTTTAGATATGGAGGTTGCAGAGACCCAGAAGACGAGAGCATAACAGCTGACTCCATTATTGAAGTCCAACGCTACCTGGCAGAAACAAACACACCCAGAAACCAAGATCCTTTGCAATATTGGAAATGGAACCAGAAAATATACCCACATCTTCATCAACTTGCACTTAAAACTCTCTGCTCACCATCATCGTCTGTACCATGCTTGAAAGAGTATTTTCCAAGGCTGGGGAGCTAGTGTGTAAGAGGAGAAATAAGCCTTGGAGCAAAGACACTCCAAAAACTTTTGTTTCTCAATAAAAATTCATGAACTAATCACTTTTTTGTCTTTTATTTCATATGATTTAACAGTTAAGTTGACAAATGTGCACATAAGTTAAAAAATTGTAACTCTGAATTTTACTCTAATTTGCTATATTTTACATACCAACTCAGTTTTAGCATTTACACGAACAAGGAATTTCTTTACCTGCAATGATTTTATAACTACTGCAGGGGTCACTATTGGGTGACCAACACAGTATCAATACAGTGCCGACACAGTTTGTTTAGTGTGTCAATACACTCCTTGAGGTATCATCGTCCCATCACTAGTTTTTAGAACAGCCTGCTCACACAGACATACATCATCCACCATGTCAAACTCCATTTCCATTTCATAGTGATTAGTTTAACTGTTCTTCAAGGGAAGGTCAGTGACTTGGAAATTCTCTTGTATCCAGCCACTGATTTCTGCTTTTCAATCCCATTTTCTCAGAGACACTCAGTGTTGTTCTGTCTTCATGGTGGAGAGTTTCTCTGCTCACTCACCAAAAGCTGGATCCTCCAGATGCAGGTGTATTTATACTACAATCACCTGAAAGCCCTTGGCTGCACACAGGTGATCTCCATTTATCTAATTATGGGACTTTTCAAACCAACTGACTTCACCACTGATGATTTACATGTTTCCTGAGAGTTTTGTGTTTTACATTAATAATGAATTCAGATCACATTATTGAGATCTGTTTAACTTTGTCATTAAAGGGACTTTTTTTCTGTTTGCAGTGTCAAAACCCCGGGAAAAAACTCTAAAAAGGAAAAATAAGATTTCAAAAAAGGAAAAAAACCTCACAAAACTTCTTTTGGGGGAAAACAACTCAAACAAGGCAAAAACAAAAAGGGTCAAAAGAAAAAAAAAAACCCTTGGGCCGGAAGTGTTGGTTTTTTTGGATAAGCAAAGAATCAGGCGGGGGAAAGGGGACTAATAAAAAAAAATTTGGGGGAAACAGGGGGAAACAATTGGGCGGGACAACCAAAAGGGGAAAACCCAAAGCAAAAAAGGGGGATAAAAAACAAAAGGCTGTTTAAAATAAAAAAAAACGAGAAAAAAACCGAAAAAAGGGAAAAAAACCACAAAAACCCCTTCGTTTTCAATTCAGTAGAAAAAAATAAAAAACAGTTTTAAAATGTCATTAAAAAAAAAACCTTTAAATTTTTAATTTATTTTTTTTAAAAAAATTTTTTTTTTTCAAAAATAGGATGAAAAAAAGAAAAAAAATTTTTCCTTTAACAGTGGGGGGTAAAAAGCTTTAAAAAGGCAACCCCCCCCTGTTTTTTTAAACCCCAGGGGTTTTTTTTGCCCCTTTTGCGGCTTTCGGGTTTGGCCGGGGTGGCCCCTTTTGGGTTTTTCCCCAAGCCCTGTTCCCCTTTAAACCCTACCCACACCCTAGCGGTTTTAACACCATTTTCTATACCTGTTTATTCACGTGTGTTTATTTTAATGATTTTTTTGATTAGATAAAAAAGCCATTTTGTTTAAATGGGGCTGTTCCCCCCCTTGTGTTTTTAAAAAGGTTGCCTTAATTCTACAAGGGGAGAAAAACGGGTTTCCCCACCACCAAAAAAAACCTTTTTCCCAGGTGAACGGATTTTTCCCTCCTTCCTTTTTCCCCCTTTTTCTTTAAATCCTTTTCTTTTTTCTTTTAAGAAATTTGTAAAAAAATGTTTTTCGTTTTTTCCCTGTTCCTCCCCAACCCCCCCTCGGGAATAAACCCCTCCATTAGTTTCGTCAAATTTTTTAAACCCTTTTTTAAAAATAAAGGGCAGGTGTTTTTGCTGTTTAAAAATGAATAATTCTCACTGTAGGCTACTGCCCCATTCTTGGGGCTAGGTTTCCCACCGGGCTATCCAAAACCTCATTCCAAGCTTGTGATCCTCATCTAGCTTTTTTTTAAAAACAAAAACAAAACCCAAAACAGTTCTATTTTTTGGAAAAAGGTTAAAAATGATGAAAATAATAAAGATAATGTCTTTAACTTTTTCTAGGGGGGCAGAAATATAGTTTGGGTATATACTTTTTTCAAAACCCCAAATAACCCCCCTGTGTTAACAAAAAGACAAAAGACGGCTTTTTGAAAAAAGCAAAGTCATTTCTTTGGCAATCCGTCCTAAAAGTATGGTTTTTCCAAAATTAACCCAAACTTTTGCCAATCCCCTAAAACAAAAAAAAAGAAAAAATTTTTCCCCCCAAAACCCTAACTCGGGTTTAAAGAAAAACCGGAATTTTCCCCATACAGGGGAAGGGCAAATGGCATAAAATTTGGGGGGACGCAAAATTTTATGGGGAATAACAGAAGGGGTTTTTTCCTGACGCATTAAAAAAAAAGACAAAAGAAGGTTGAACGACCCCAGCCCAAACATTCTTTTGGAAAAAAAAACTTTTAAAAAATTAATTTCTGAACTCCAGATCAAATTTTTTGGGTCAAAAAAACCCGGGGACGGACCCTTGTTTCCTTTTGTTTTTAAACATTTTCCCCTTCCCTTTTAATGGGAAAAAAGGGGCCTTTTCCCTAAATCTGGAAGCCTGCCAGCAACTTTTCCCCCTTGTTTAATTTAAATTGTTTTTCTGTTTAAAAACAAGAATGAGGGAATTGATCATCAAACATAAAAGGACAAACACAAAAATAAAAACCCCAAACGGGCCCTTTTCTTTGGGGACTTTGAATAGTTTCTCCCCTCCCAAAAAATTTTTTTCCTAAACACATAATTTTCTCCCAAAATGTGAAAATTAGGCTTTTTTTTCACCATCAGCTTCCACTTTTCGTTGACGGGAACTTTTTCTGTGTGATCAAAAGAGCCAAAAAACGGGACTCGGGATTTAATTTAAAGGGGTTTTAAAAGGACAACAAAATTCACCAAAAACAAACTGGAACCCAAAAAACCCTGCGGAAAAAATGGCTAATTTTTTAAAAACCAAAACCCTAAGAGCCAGAAAAAGGGAAAAACTCAAAAACAAAAATATCACTTAAAAAACCCAAGGAACAAAAAAAAAAAAAAAAAATACAAAAGGGCCAAACAAAGAAACCGGGTAAGTCAGAGGGAAAAAGAACGGGAACTAAAAACACGGCATGGGGAACCCAGGCAGGACACATAAACCAGGGAAAGCGGGAGGGAAACCCAAGCAAAACAAAAACACGGAAAGCAGCAAAAAGGCAACAAAAAAAACCAATTGGGGAAAACAAACAAAAAAAAAAAAGCGGAAAAAAAGAAAGATAACAAGGGAGTGACAAAAAAAAAACAGGTTTGGGCAAATTTTAAAAAAAAGGGGGGGAAAAAAGCCAAAAGGCAGAGAACCCCCCCCTTGGGGACAGACAAAAAGACAGATAAAAAAACTTTGGGCAAGTTCTTTGGCAACAAAAGGGAAAAAAGAAGGAAAAACCCCCCCAAAAAGGGGTAAAACCAAAAATAAGACTGAAAAGCAAAAAACCCAGGGGTTAAAAAAAAGATTAGAAAAAAAAAGCTGAGGGAAAAACCCTGGGTAAAGGGGTGGTGAAAAGAAAGGACGGAGAAAAACCCCTAACCGTCGGGCCCTTAAAAAGGGGATTATTTTACTCAAAAAGGACCAATATTTCTACCAGAGCCGGAAAAGGGAAAGTTTTTTTTTTAATTATAAACGATAAAATGCCCAAAACCCAAGGGAAGTTTTGGCAAGGGGGAACCCCGGTGGGGGCCAACAAAAACATTCTTGAAGAAAACTTTTTAAAAGAGCAAACCGCCCCTCCATCCCCCCAGCGTTCTTTAATACGGGAAACTTTTTTTAATTCATAAGTTTCCCAAAAGGGGAAAAAAATTTTTAAAAGAGGGGAAGAAAAAAAATTTCAAACTACTTTTAAACATTCGGAACCCGGCAAAAAACGATTATTTTTGAAACCCTTACCCCCGGGCCCCTTTTCCCTTTTCCCGGTCCGAATACGATTAAAAGGGGGCAGGATGTGGTAGGGTGGCTTTGGTGGGGGGTTAAAAAAACCCAAAACTTCATTTTTTTGGGGGACCTAAGCCTAATAACGCATGGGTTGGGGCCCCTTCTCCTCTCTAGACTAGCAGCTTAAACAAATTTAGAAAAATGTGGTTTATTTTGGGGGGTTCCCGCAAATTTTAAAAAAATTCTTTCAAAAAAAAAATAAATTTTTCAACATCTGAAATTTAAAGTTAAGTTGAAAATTTTAAAACTTGGGGATTTCCTTTTTTTTAAACCCCAGAAAATAATTGTAACCCGCATTTAAAAAAAAACCCCCTAGGGGGCACGCTGAACAATTTTTTTTGAACAATTAAAATTTAATTTAACTTTTTTTTTTTTTTAAAAACTTATAAAAGTTTTTTTTAATTTTTTTTTTAAATTTCATTAAATTTAAAATTTTGGGGACCCGGGAACCTGCTTTTTGTTTTTTTAAAAAATAATTCTTTTTTAAAATTAAAAAAAAAAAAAACCCTTTAAAAAATTTAAACTGGTTAAAAAAAAATTTTTAAAACTTTGCTTGGAATTAAAAAAAGTTATTGTTTTTTAAAAAAATTTTTTAAAAATTTTTCAAAATTTTGGCCCGGTTTAAAATTATTTTTTTTTTTTTAAAAATTTTTACTTTTTTAAAAATGAATTTTATTTTTGGTCTGGCCAAAACCAAAAATTGCCTTTCTTGTCCGTTGGGGGCCCTTGGGAATTGGCATTGCTTTTTAATTTTTTGGGGGGGGTTCTGTTTGTCTGCCCCAAAAGGAAATCGCCAAAAATTTAATTTCCCCAAGGCATGCTTGTGGCCCCCAAAAGGGACGGTTCTGGGCCACAGTTCCATCTTGAAAAATAACCCATTGATGCCGATTTGGGGTCTAACCCATGCTTTTAAAGGGGTTTTTCCCTTTGGGTTTTCCTTGAATTTTATTATGCACATTTCCGGACCAAAAAAATTGGGGTTCCATTCGGGTTTCTTTTGGGGCCAAAGGGCCTTTCGGTTTTCCGGTTTAAATTTGTTTTTCCCTTTTTCCCCGTATTTCTTGAAAAGCCTAATTCAGTTTCTTGTTTTAAGGGGTTTACCCCCTTTTCCTTTTAATCCCTTTTTGGGAAACGGTTCCTAATTAAGATTCCCCTTTTAACCCTTAAAATATAATTTCTTCCCTTTCGGGTTTATTTGTTTTGATTCCAAATTTTTATTTTTGCTTGCTTAGAAAAAAGTGGCCCCATACTCCATGAAATACGGGGAAAAATTTCTAAATCCCCAGGGGAAATGAAAAATTTAAAGCCCCTTTTGGCGGAATAAATTACGGTTTCTCTGTACCTTTTTTTTCCCCCCGGTTTTTTCCTCTGTAATTTTTTTCCCCCCAAAACCCCTTTCTTTTCCCCCCGGGGGAAACTCCTTTGTTTGATAAAAACTTCAAGATTTTGGCATCCTTCCTTTTTAAATTTGGCTGAAAAAACGAGTTTTTTTAAAGTTTATTTTTAAATTTTTTTGAAAAGATTTTTTGATCTTTCAAAAAAAAAAGTAAAAAATTTTAAGAATTTTTTTTTGGCCAGTAAAACCTTACTTTGAATTTTCAATTTTTCTACCCCTTTAATTTTTGCATACAAACAAAAGCATTTTGTTTGTATATTGCGGAATTATTGGGCCCAGTTGTGGTTTTGATTCCATTTTTAAATTAATTTTTTTCAATTAATTTAACAACTAAAAAAATATTTAAAAACCCCCTTAAATTTTTTCAAAAATAAAAAAAATTTGTAATAAAAAAATTTAAATGCCCTAAAACTTTTTTCCCCTCTAAATTATTCCCCCCTTTTCCCTCCTGCACAGGAGGGGAACAAAAAAACCGGGTTTCAACAAACCTAGCATTACCCCCAAAAGAAAAATATTTTTAAAAGTCAGCTCAGTTTCTGGGACAGATGAGTCTCTATCCAGGGTTAACATACTGGGATTTTCGGAACCCCCCTTTTGAAACAGTGCAGGTCACAGCACATCAGAGGTACCCAGAGTGTCCCAAAATGACAAATTAACTAATGAATTTAAAATGGTTTTCAAGTTACACATTTGTCAAGATGGAAAAAATTTCGTTTTTTTGCTTTCCCTGTCTCTGTGCAGGAAAATTTATTTTTTACAATTCACTGTCTGATGGAGTAAAAAGAAAAAAACTGTCACTGGGGTACTGGTCTACTTTCCCGAAAAACAAGCATCAAAAAATATTTTTTTTTAAAAGCATATCGAAGAGCACTGAAATGAAAAAAACAGATCTGTAAAAACTGGGTTTTGGGTTCACATATCACATAATCCCCTTTACTCTGTTTCCCCCTAAAAAGGGTTTAAAAAGAAGCCAATTTAACTTTAAATTTTTTGGGTTTAAAACATCAGTATGTCTTCACAACAATCATTTAACACACAAATCCCTTTTTCCCGGGAAAAAAAATTTTTGGGGTGAAAAAGCCACTTTACGGGAATGGGTTTTTTTTCTTTTTTTTTAAAAACTGAAATATTTGAAACTGAAAAATTCAGGTGGGCTTTGGTCCTCTTTTTTTAAAGACAGAAAGATATCACCATCATCAGTATCTGTTAGAAGCACTTTGGTTTTTTAATTTGACAAAAAAGGAATGGTTAGGCCCTGGGATTTTCCTTTTGGGCATAACTCGGAAGCTTTTTTCAGTCAACAAAATTTTAATGTGAGCACACTTCGTTCAGTTAATGGTTTATACCCTTTTTTTCCCCTTTTGTTCCGAGTTATCAATAAATATTTAATTATTTTTGGTGCTCTTAAAAAGTTTGAATAACATAATTTCCTTTTTAAAAGCAAAAATTTTTTTATTGAAGCAATAATTGTGTTTTTTCCTTAATTATCTGTGTTTTTTGAAAGGGAGAAACAAGGACTGGGGAAAAATCTCATTGAGTCTCATATGAATATCACAATTGGGGGAAGAAGAAGATCCAAAAGGGACCAAAACTCTTGTCAAATTGTACATTTTAGTAAACAAAGAGTTTCAAGTTGGCAAATTAAAAAACTCTTCCCTTATTTGGTAATTTGGTAAATGTAAAAAAAATTTTTTTTTCAGTGTAAAATCTAATCTCAGCTTTCCTCCCCCCCAGACCAGATTTGGTCCCTCTGCTTCAAAAGCTCTGGGTCTTTCCCCGAGTGACTCTTTTTTGACTTTGTTCCTTGGTTTTTTGGGTTTTTCATTTTTCCCGTTTTTCTTTGAAAAAACTTAAGGTGTGTTGGTGTTTTACTTTCTGTCCTTTTGTCTTTTCCCCCTTCTGTGATTGTCTGTCCCCTGATGTGTTTCTTTTTTAAAAGTTCCCCGGATTTTAAATTTTTGTTCCTTCATTTCTGAGTTTTCCTCTTTTCAGTTCCTGTTATTTTACTCCAGGAATTGTCATTTTCATACTTTGATGTATTCCCCGGGGTTAAATCCATTTAAACCAAAAAGACAGAAAAGCACCTTGATTATTCTACATTGAAACTTGTCTAAATCACATAAGGGCCCCCCCCATTATTTTCTGCCCCACATCTGCCTTATTCAAATACAAATAGAAACTGGTGGGGAAAAAGTAATAATATTTTCCACATTAAGTGAAGCCTAAAATTTTTGGAACATCCCTTTAAAGAAAAATTTTGTTCCCTTGGGCTCAATGATTAACTGATCAATAATCAATAATAATGAAAACATAAACAGCCAGAGTGTGTGTGTGTTCACACTGGGAGTCATAGGATTTTTTCAAAAAACTTCAGCAATGAACTTCAGTCTGACGAGACTCAGTTAACCAGTCACCTGCATATTTGGGTAATGAAGAACCCGCCGCCCCCAAAAAACCCCTACACACCCCCCTGGGGAAACCGGGTTCACTTTCCTTTTACCAAAATTTGTAAATTATTTTCCCCCATCTGAAAGGGAAATGTCAGGTTTTGATTTACTCATCAACACTCCCCGTTGTTACCTGGGGGTTTCTGCGTTTGACATTTTATTTTTTTTTAGGTTTTTTTTGTGTGCCCGGGCAACCCCCACATAAAATGAGGAAAAAAAGCCCGAACGAAGAAAAAGAGCCCTTTTCCCACACTGACAGGGAGAGCTGAGAGGATGAGTTCAAAGGAAAAAAATGAGTAAGTGGGTTTTGATTTTTGTTTGTCTTCATTAAAGGGGCATGATTTTTGTTTGTGGGGAAAAGTTGACAGTGGGGCCTAGTTCTTCTGGGTTTTTTAGCTGGGAAACTGGTTTTCCAGTTTTACAGTTGGGGGGAGTTTTTTTAAATCAGGAGGAGGTTTGAAAAAGTTGCTCAAACTGAAATATCAGCTTGGGAAAATTTGGGGGAGTAAAGAGCCCTCTGTTTGACATTCATATTTATTTATTTATTTAACCTTTATTTAACCCGGTAATGGTTGAGAACCGTTTCTTTTCCAACGACCCGGCCCAAAAAAGAACAAATGGTATCAATTCACATAAAAAAAAAATAAGGGAATACGAATACCCATAAACAATTAGAAACATAAGTCCCTCGCAAATATATACAATACATAAAAAAGGAATCCCCAGAAATTAAAGCAGGGGCTGATCAGAAATTTGATTTTGAGTTAAAAGGTAGATGGGATGAAGGCAGAACTTGAGTGTTTTTTTTTAACCATTGCAATACTAGGGCCAAAAAAAGGAATGAGGAAAGACGAAAGGGGTCAAGGGTGTGTTTTTGGTGTGTGAGGTTGGGGGGTGAGGAGGGCAGGAAAAAAAACGGACAAGTCTAAAAAACAGGTGAAAATCAGTGAAAAAGTTAAGTCCTGATGAACTTTTCAGGCATTTGAACCATGGTGAAATTTCAGGATATGGTCTTTAAAAGACATGGATCAGGGGCCCCCTTCTCCCGAGCAGGGGGAGCAGCTGAAATTTCTACAGGACAAAAGATGGAAGGATGATTTCTGTTGATGTGTGTGTGATGAATGATTTGTGTTTTCTCCAGATGAAGGTAGAAAGTGTGTGTGGAGCTGATGGATGTGAATTCAGCATCATGAATCAGTGTGAGGACAGAGAGGAGGAGCTCCCCTCCCCAAAAGCAGTCTGTGTGGGGCCAAGTGAGATCCAGACCAAAGCTCAGAGGTGAGATGAGGATCTCTAACTGTCCATGACTCTTCTCTCCATGTCAGAGCTCAGCACTCACATCACTGCACCATCATTATTCACACTCAAAGCTCTGTGTGTGTTGTGTTGAAGGCCAGAGTAGCAGCACGCCACCAGACTCTGCTGGACCTGAACATGGACCTGAGCCCAGCTGTGTGTCCATGAAGAGTGACAGGTCAATGGGTCGCCTCATTAATTTCTAAAGGACAGCCTCCTCTGCTGCAGAAAGAAGTGAGCTGCAGCTGAGTTTAAAATGTATCAGACAGCTGTCCTGTATAACTGGTCTTCTATGAAAGATGAAGTGATTGTATTTTTGTCTCCAGGTTTTTCATGAATGACACACAGATATATGAATACGATCAGGCTGAAACACAGGCTTTAGTGGTAAAGTTGATGTTTCTCTTTTCAAGAAAAAGCACGTCTTATGTTCTTATATGTGTCATTCAGATCAGAACTCAAAACTCCCTGTAACTCAGCACCTATCCAGTTCCAGTGTTTGTGTTAGTGTCCTGTAGCAGAGGTGAGACTTCTGTCCAAACCCAGTGTGAGTCCTTAAAACTCATCATTTAAAAGGTGGACTTGTTGTGATGACTCTAGGTCATGAGGTACAGAACTGATTGCTTGTTTCCCTCTCATTGAGAGAAGTCACAGCACAGTAGTGTTTGCTTTAATCAGGACAGTCACCACAGAACATAAAAGCAGCTGTTGTTTGTAATAAAGCATAAAACACTCTTACAGATGCTGCAAACATAATGTGAGCTAATTCCTTCATGATGATTCCTCCACAGAGTGGACCAGGAGAGCTCAGAGGTTCCCAGTGCCCAGTCTGCCCAGCAGCATCAAACACACCTGACCTATATTTATGGTCTGTACATGGACAACAACTACTTGACATCTGTTCAGTTGACACAATCTCCATGCTGCACTTTAGAGCAGTGGATTGTCAGTGTGTCCAACATGGATCTGATGTTTGGCTCCATGGTTTTACTTTGATTGTGTCATTCATATAGTTTTCTGTTCCAGCTGCTGGAGGAGAACATTGTCACTTTTTGTGAAGAAGGAGCTGAAGAAGATCCAGAAGGTTGTGGAGTCCAGATTACCCAGAATGCCTCAGAGAGTCAGAGGGAGGATGAGGAGGTGTTGGACGGTGAGGATGAAGAGCAGAGGAGGAGCAGCAGAGAGGCTTTTTGTGAAGATCACAGTGAACTTCCTGAGGAGAATGAAGCAGGAGGAGTTGGCTGACCTGTCTGCACAGCAGTAAGAGGATTTCTCTAAAGATTCAACATGATGGACAAATGGGACATTTACTTCAACGCCCCAAGACATGGAGGTGACATATGTGTTCGCTCATGTGTTCTTTAGGGGATGAACATGTCATGTTTTCTTTATGAATCAGTCATTGATGTTGTTTCTTGTTTGTTCATTCAGGACATGTTGCTCCAGTTTGTCAACGTGAAACTTAAATCTGCTCTGAAGAAGAAGTTCCAGTGTGTGTTTGAGGGGATCTCTAAAGCAGGAAACACAACCCTTCTGAATCAGATCTACACAGAGCCTCTACATCACAGAGGGAGGGACTGGAGGCCAATGATGAACATGAGGTCAGACAGATTGAAACAGCATCCAGGAAACCAGCCAGACCAGAAAACAAGCATCAGACAAGAAGACATCTTTAAAGTTCTCACCTGGAAGAGATGGACCAATCAGAACAGTGATGACAAAGGGAGTGGCTGGCATTGGGAAAACAGTCTTAACACAGAAGTTGACTCTGACTGGGCTGAGGACAAAGCCAATCAGGACATACACTTCACATTTCCATTCACGCTCAGAGAGCTGAATGTGCTGAAAGAGAAAAAGTTCAGCTTGGTGGAACTTGTTCATCACTTTTTACTGAAACCAAAGAAGCAGGACTCTGCAGGTTTGAAAGAGGTCCAGGTTCTGTTCATCTTTGATGGTCTGGATGAGTGTCGACTTCCTCTGACTTCCACAACACTGAGAGATCCTGACTGATGTTACAGAGTCCACCTCAGTGGATGCTGCTGCTGACAAACCTCATCAGGGGAAACTGCTTCCTCTGCTCGCCTCTGGATAACCCACACGACCTGCAGCAGCCAATCAGATCCCTCCTCTGAGTGTGTTGACATGGTGACAGAGGTCAGAGGGTTCACTGACCCACAGAAGGAGGAGTACTTCAGGAAGAGGTTCAGAGAGGAGGAGCAGGTCAGAAGGATCATCTCCCACATCAAGACTTCACGAAGCCTCCACATCATGTGCCACATCCCGGTCTTCTGCTGGATCACTGCTACAGTTCTGGAGGATGTTGAAAACCAGAGAGGAGGAGGCTGCCCAAGACCCTGACTGAGATGTACATCCACTTCCTGGTGGTTCAGTCCAAACTGAAGAATGTTAGTATGATGGAGGAGCTGAGACAGATCCACACTGGAGTCCAGAGACCAGGAAGATGATTGAGTCTCTGGGAAAACTGGCTTTTGAGCAGCTGCAGAAAGGAAACCTGATCTTCAATGAATCAGACCTGACAGAGTGTGGCATCGATATCAGAGCAGCCTCAGTGTACTCAGGAGTGTTCACACAGGTCTTTAAAGAGGAGAGAGGACTGTACCAGGACAAGGTGTTCTGCTTTGGTCCATCTGAGTCTTCAGGAGTTTCTGGCTGCTCTTCATGTCCATCTGACCTTCATCAACTCTGGAGTCAATCTGCTGTCAGAAGAACAATCAACCTCCAACAGGTCTGAACTGTTCAGAGACAAACCTGGTCCAACACAGCTCTACCTCAGAGGGCTGTGGACAAGGCCTTACAGAGTCCAAATGGACACCTTGACTTGTTCCTCCGCTACCTCCTGGGTCTTTCACTGCAGACCAATCAGACTCTCCTCACGAGGTCTGCTGACACAGACAGGAAGTGGCTCACAGACCAATCAGCAAACAGTCCAGTACATCAAGAAGAAGATTGAAGAGACTCCTCTGCAGAGCAAAGCATCAACCTGTTCCACTGTCTGAATGAACTGAATAATCGTTCTCTAGTGGAGCAGATCCAACAGTCCCTGAGTTCAGGACGTCTCTCCACAGATAAACTGTCTCCTGCTCAATGGTCAGCTCTGGTCTTCATGTTACTGTCATCAGAAAAGATCTGGACGTGTTTGACCTGAAGAAATACTCTGCTTCAGAGGAGGCTCTTCTGAAGCTGCTGCCAGTTGTCAAAGCCTCTAACAAAGCTCTGTAAGTGTATAGATAGTTGGATTTATTCATCATTATATAAAGACTCTGCTATTTTATTCAGCAGGAGGAAAATAAATTCCTCTCTTCTTTTAATTTCTTATCATCATCTCTGAGCTCTGAGCTTCATCACATTAAATCTGAATTAAAATAATGGATCCTACATTAAAGAGCCAAGTCTCAGCTTTAATTTGAGCAGGTTGACATCAGTATAGAAAGAACTGTGTGGGAGATTCAGCCCTTTTAGTGGTTCAAAAGTAACTGGACAAATACACATGAAGTAAAACAAACTCATCAGATTTAATATTTAGTGTAAAATCCTTTGCAGTCATTGACTGTAGTATCCATTATTATATTTTAAAGTGAATGTGCTGAGAACCCAAATAACATATCATGTCTAACTGTCCAAATACTTACGGCATTGACTGTACTTGTCTGTTTATTACTGATTGTGTCATATTTAACTATCATATCTCTAACTTGTTGAGAATAAAACAGAAAGGATTTGAATCAGAGCCAATGAAAAATGATCATCAATGTAGAAACTCCTCATTGGTTAGCAGGTGGATAAAGAGCTGATATTTCTGCTTCACTCAACAAATCTGTGTTTGATGTTTGGCCCAGTTTTCAAATGCAGGTCTGTTAGTTTGCTGTGAGCTGCAGAGCAAACTGAGAGTTTTGTTCCTTTGATTGTCCTTTCAACACAAATGTTATTTGACTTTTCTTCATTGTTTCCTCTTCAGACTGAGCAGCTGCAACCTCTCAGAGAGAAGCTGTGAAGCTCTGTCCTCAGTTCTCAGCTCCCAGTCCTCTAGTCTGAGACACCTGGACCTGAGTAACAACAAGCTGCATGATTCAGGGGTAAAGCTTCTGTCTGCTGGACTGAAGAGTCCACACTGTAGACTGGAGACTCTGAGGTCAGTTCACGGTCTGTTACTGTTGTAGATCTTATATCTTTAATCCACAACTGAACCTGGTTTATCTTCATCAGAACTTGAATCCATTCATCTTGAATGAATGAGATTTTAAATAGTTGTTGTTCCATATTGTGACTTTTTCTTCTCTCAGACTAAGAATTATTCCTTCAGTTTCACTTCATTTCAGTCTTTTGTCATGAATAATGTCTGTTGACTTCAATGAAACCTTCAGAACTCACACACTCGTGATTTGTCACAGCAGACTGTTTTTCTAAATGAAGTGTGAAAATGTCCAGTGTGAGTTGTTCAAAGTCCATTTTATCACAAGATCCTCAGAACTAATACACACACTGTGAGTGTGTGTGTGTGTGTGTGTGTGTGTGTGTGTGTGCGTTTTGATATTTAACACAAGTGTGGTACATTGTGGTCTTTTCTCATTGAGTTGAATTGACTTGTTAAATGTGTTAAGGAGCAAAGACTTAAAAGGACCACACTGTTGGTTTATAGATAGATAGATAGATAGACTTTATTCATCCCTCAGGGGGAAATTGTTATGTTACAGCAGCAAGTAAAACAGTCACAAAAAGAAAGGAAAGGACAAGTTGACAGCTAACTGGCAGCACTTAGCAACTCTACAAAATACAGTGTAACAAAGTATAAAAGACATAAAGAGGAATGTATATATATATACATTTTTCTTGTCATATATGTTCTATATGTTTTATTTATTTATTCTTTTTAATATTTTTCTTAATGCACTGACTGGAGAGCACTTTAAATTTCGTTGTACATGTGACAATGACAATAAAAGATCTATTCTATTCTATTCTATTCTATATATATATGACAAGAAAAAATAATAATATTAATAATAAGATAAAATAAAAAAAATAAAAACAGGGAGGAGAATAATATGTACAATAATATATACAATGTTGTAAAATATAACCTGTCAGGGTGTGCAGTGTGTACATTTATAATAGAAAATAGAGCCATGGTTCTCTAATGGTGGTATGTACAGTTGTGCAGCAGTGTCTAGTTATGTACACATAATATACATATACTAGTAATATACATATACATATGACGATATTAGATCGTAGAAGGATTAGAAAGTGTTGACGATCTGCCAGAGGAGAGAGAGATCGTATTATCGGCTATAGGGCACATTATATTAATTGCAGCTCTATGCTAACTCAGAAGAGTACTGGAAGTCAGCCGTGTAGGTGGTGAATAGAAGGGAGACAGCACAGTTCCTTGAGGAGCCCCCGTGTTGCTCGTCAGGAGGTCAGACACACAGCTCTGCAGCCTCATAAACTGTGGTCGACCTGTCAGGTAGTCCTCAATCCATGAGACAAGGAGCCTCCACCTGCATTTTCTCTAATTTAGCACTCAACAGTCTTGGCTGGATGGTGTTGAATGCAGAGGAGAAGTCAAAGAACATGACCCGAACTGTGGTGTTGAGTCTGTCCAGGGAAGAGTAAGCCCTCTGCAGCAGGTATATTATTGCATCATCAACCCCCACCTTGGGCTGATACGCAAACTGCAGTGGGTCTTGGTATGGGCTCACCAGGGGTCTGAGGTGTGACAGCACCAGCAGCTCCATGACCTTCATAACATGAGAGGTCAGTGCAATAGGCCTGTAGTCATTCGGTGCCACAGGGTGGTTCTTCTTTGGCACCGGGACCAGGCAGGATGTTTTCCACAGCACTGGGATCCTCTGCAGGTGAAGACTCTGATTGAACAGGTGCTGTAGTACTCCACACAGCTGGCTGGAGCAGTTCCTCAGCACCCGTGGGCTGATGCCGTCAGGTCCAGCAGCCTTTTCCTGGTTGAGCCTCTCCAACTGTCTCCTCACCTGGCTGGATGAGATAGTTTAGTCCTATCTGGGGGAGGGAGATGGTTGGGTCTGTTTGGAGAGGGGAGGGAGGAAGAGATGGCGGAGGTGTTAGGGGCCCTGGGAGGTGTGAAGAAGTCCACTGATCACTCAGAGGAGAAGTGGGGGCATAGTTGGGGAGGGGAGCTGAATCAAACCTGTTGAAAAACTGGTTTAACTCATTGGCTCGGTCCACATTCCCCTTCAGCTACACATCTTCCTTTCCTCTGGAAACCAGTGATCGCTTTCTCATTCCACTCCACACGTCCCTGGTTTGGTTCCTCTCCAGTCTCTCCTCCAGCTTCCTCCTGTAGGCGTCCTTACTCTCCTTCAGACTGTGTTTCAGTTCCTTCTGGACTCTCCTGAGCTCAGTGCGGTCCCCAGCCATCAAGGCCCTCTTCTTATCATTCAGAAGGGCCTTCAGGTCATACTGATGGAACGTGGGGGAGAGTGGGGGAGAGACAGGCATGGTTAAAGTCCCTGTGATGAAAATGAAGGCACGGGATGTTTAGTCTGCAGGTCGGCAGTGACAGAGTGGATGACGTCACAGGCGCGTCTGCTTTACCGGTCGGAGGAATATAGACAGTGATGGCGATAACGTTTGTATACTCCCGTGGCAACGCTTGAGTCCTATTAGACAGCAATAAGTTCCACGTCTGGACTGCACACGCGCTCCTTGGCGTGGATATGCTCCGGTTTATACCACCTGTTGTTGACGAGCACTGCAACCCCTCCCTCCTTTCTTCTTACCAGCCGCCCGTGGTGTCCCGGTCCGCTTTCGCACTGTGTGGAATCCGGCGATCATAACTTTTTGAGTCCGGTATCAGTCCGTGAAGCCACGTTTCCGTGAAGCACATGATGCTGGCCTCTCTGTACTCCTGCTGGGTCCGTGTGGAGCCTCCAGCTCGTCCATTTTGTTTGCCAGTGACCTGACGTTCCCCGTGATGATAGCGGGACACAGGGTTTAAAACGCCTCTTCCTCAGCCGTCTTTCACTCCTGCCCTGCATCCCGCGTCTCCTCCTCCTCAGTTCCTCTGGGATTTGGGGCTTCTCTCCGGCCACGAAGGATGGCGGCCTCAGAGCCAACAGCTGATCTCGAGTGTAAACAATGCGGGGTCTTCGGCATGGCTGCTGGGGGCCCCGAGAAAGCAGCCCAAGCACCAGGAGCAGGAGAAAAAAGTGTCTAAATCTCCGAGTCATGCTGCCAAAACACTAAAAAAAATCTACTGAAGACAGAACAAAAACTAAGTAGACAAGAAACAGACACACTAAAACACTAAACACTAAAGAAAAGCTTAGAAAAACGTTAAAAAACTACTGCAAATGCAGGAGCTGCTGCTACAAGCTGCCATCTGAGACAGCGCCATCTTGGATTGGACCATAGAGGACTGGAGTAAGGTCATCTTCTCTGATGAGTCCAATTTTCAGCTTTGCCCAATACCTGGTCATCTAATGGTTAGACAGAAACATGGAGAGGGCCTACAAGCCACAGTGTCTCGCACCCACTGTGAAATTTGGTGGAGGATGGGTGATGTGCTTCAAGCAAGGCTGTAATCGGGCAGATTTGTCTTTGCGAAGGACGCATGAATCAAGCTACGTGACAAGGTTATCTTGGAAGAAAACTTACTTCCTTCTGCTCTGACAATGTTCCAACTCTGAGGATTGTTTGTTCCAGCTGGACAATGCTCCATGCCACAGCTTGGTCAATCAAGGTGTGGATGAAGGACCACCAAATCAAGACCCTGTCATGGCCAGCCCAATCTCCAGACCTGAACCCAATTGAAAACCTCTGGAATGTGATCAAGAGGAGGATGGATGGTCACAAGCCATCAAACATACCTGAGCTGCTTGAATTTTTGCATCAGGAGTGGCATAAAGTCACACAACAGCAACGTGAAAGACTGGTGGAGAGCATGGCAAGATGCTTGAAAGATGTGATTGAAAATCGGGATTATTCCACCAAATATTGATTTCTCAACTCTTCCTAACTTAAAACATTAGTATTGTGTTGTTTAAAATGAATATGAACTTGTTTTCTTTGCATTATGTGAGGTTTGAGAACACTGCATCTTTTTTGTTATTTTGACCATTTGTCATTTTCTGCAAATAAATGCTCTAAATGATAATATTTTTATTTGGAATTTGGAAGAAATGTTGTCAGTAGTTTATAGAATAAAATAAAATGTTCTTTTACTCAAACACATACCTATAAATAGTAACAACAGAGAAACTGATAATTTTGCAGTGGTCTCTTAATTTTTTCCAGAGCTGTATTCAGAGCAAACTCAGCATGTTAGTTAAATGTCATCACCGTTACATGAAGTGAAAATCTTTTCCATTTTGTCTCAATCATTTGTTGCCTTTCCTCCAAACTTCAGCCTGACATGTTTGTTCTCTGTCAAAACTTTAGGATCTTTAGTAGAATCTGAAACAAATGTCAACAAAAATGAGTTTGTATAGATGGAGCCACTGGTGGAGCTGGAAGAGTTTAAGAGCTGAAGTCACTATGTCTTTATTGAAGCAGCATGTTGTCATTAATATTAATGAGAGCTGTGTTTGACTTTTAGTATCTGACTGTTTTAAGCTGCATTCTGTTGGTTCAGGTGTTTGGAGTTTCCATTTTCCAAACTTGTACATTCTCAACCTTCTTTCAGCTCTGAACAGATGATGAAACACTCAAGCAGCTTTCAAGCAGGAACTTTGTCTCCTAAACTCACATCTTTTTTATTCTTTATTCAGGTTGAGTCTCTGCTGGTTGTCAAAGATCAGCTGTGCTTCTCTGGCCTCAGCTCTGAAGTCCAACCCCTCCCATCTGAGAGACCTGGACCTGTGGGGAAACAACCTGCAGGATTCAGGGTGAAAGATCTGTGTGGTTTTCTGCAGAGTCCAGACTGTGGACTGGAGACTCTGAGGTCAGACTCCATTGTTTACTTGTGTGCTGAGATGAATATGATGTGAAAGTTGTGCTGACAGTAAAGTGCAGACATCACACTGAGGATCTTCATGGTAAAGTCTGTTTTCTTCTTCTGTGGTTTAGTCCACTGACTGTGGCAGAGCAATGTTGAGCTACAGATTTTCAAAGCTTCATTTAACAAGAAAAAATCAATTCAATTCAATTCAATTCAATTTTATTTATATAGCGCCTTCCACAATCAAAATTGTCTCAAAGCGCTTTACAGAGACCCAGAGCCTGACCCCAGAGCAAGCACTTAAGGCGACAGTGGCAAGGAAAAACTCCCCTTTAACAGGAAGAAACCTTGAGCAGAACCTGGCTCAGATGGGGGACCCTCCTGCCGATGGCCGGGCTGGGTGAAAGGAGGAAAAGGAGGAAGATAGGACAGCTAGGAATGGAGGAGAGGGGGAGAAGGACATGCAGCATAATACAGACAATGGACAATATTAGTGGGTCAGCATATGGAAACAGAGCACAGAGGCAAAAAGCTGTCATGACTGGTAATTATTTACATTACAGTCTGCAAAGAATATTAATCCAATATTTATCTGTAGCAGAATGGAACATTAAACGTGTAAGAAATGGATCATTGTGAACAATAAACAGCAGCAGGTGGGTGGAGCCAGGACCACAGAACATGCAGCTCCGGAGCCAGAGATACCTGCAGAAAGGTACAGAAAAAAGAGAGACCAGAGAGAAACAAACATAGGACTACGGGACAGAGAGGACACAGAGTTAATGACATGTAATAAAGGCTAATAAATTTGAGAGTGGGTCTGAGGAGAGAAAGAGAGAAAAGAAGAAGTGCGCAGTAGATCATGGGATGTCCCCCAGCAGCCTAGGCCTATAGCAGCATAACTAGGGGATGATTCAGTTGCCTGAGCCAGCCCTACTAAGGGCTATATCCTTAACTGTAACAGTCTATAGAGATAATTGTGACTAACTATAAGTTTAATAAATAACTAGGACTGTAACTACAACTAATTATAAGCTTTGTCAAACAAGAAGGTTTTAAGCTTAGTTTTAAAATTAGAGAGGGTGTCTGCTTCCCGAACCCAAACTGGCAGTTGGTTCCATAGGAGAGGGGCTTGATAGCTAAAGGTTCGGCCTCCCATTCTACTTTTAGAGATTTTGGGAACCATAAGCAAACCTGCATTCTGGGAACGAAGCAATCTGTTGGGATGATATGGTACTGTCAGCTCATTAAGATATGAAGGAGCCTGGCCATTGAGGGCCTTATATGAAAGGAGAAGGATTTTAAAATCAATTCTGGATTTTACAGGAAGCCAATGAAGAGAAGTTAGTACAGGAGTAATATGATCTCTCTTGCTAACTCCAGTCAGTACTCTTGCTGCAGCATTTTGGATCAGCTGGAGGCTTTTTAGAGAGTTAACTGGACATCCTGATAATAGGGAATTACAGTAGTCCAGTCTAGAAGTAACAAAAGCATGGACTAATTTTTCAGCATCACTCTGCGACAGAATGTTCCTAATCTTACTGATATTGCGAGGTGAAAGAAGGCGGTCCTAGAGACTTGTTTTATGTGTGAGTTAAAGGACAAATCCTGATCAAAAATAACTCCAAGGTTTCTCACAGTCGTACTGGCTAAATTAATGCCATCCAGAGTAACTATATGATTAGATAAACTGTTTCTGAGGTGTTTGGGACCAAACAAAATAACCTCAGTTTTCAGGTCATCCAGGCCTTTATGTCTTTAAGACGTGCCTGAAGTATGGCTAACTGATCTGTTTCGTCTGGCTTCATAGATAAATATAGCTGGGTATCATCAGACGAGTCCATTATCTGATGCTCTGAGAAGGTCGTTGGTAACTTTCACCAGTGCTGTCTCTGTGCTATGATGAACTCTAAATCCTGACTGAAAAACTTCAAACAAACCGTTCCTATGTAGATGGTCACACAACTGAGTTGCAACAGCCTTTTCAAGAATTTTAGAATTAAAGGGGAGATTGGATATAGGTCTATAGTTTGCCAAAATGTCAGAGTCCAGAGAAGGCTTTTTAAGTAAAGGTTTGATAACTGCAACCTTAAAAGCCTGTGGAACATATCCTGTTACCAAAGAGAGATTTATCTGATCTAATATGTTAGTGCCAATCAAAGGCAAAACATCTTTAAGAAGTCTGGTCGGGATAGGATCCAAAAGACATGTTGATGATTTAGATTTAGAAACTATTGAAGTCAATTCAGCGAGATCTATGGGAGAGAAACAGTCTAACGACAAATCAGGACTGGCAGACATTTCTAAAGATGCTGTTCTAGACATACCTACATCATTAACAGTTGTAGGCAGGATGAGATGGATTCTGTCTCTAATGTCTACTATTTTGTTGCTAAAGAAGCTCATAAAGTCATTACTAGTAAGAGCTAGGGGGATGCATGGTTCAACAGAGCTATGGCTCTTTGTCAGCCTGGCAACAGTGCTGAAAAGAAACCTAGGGTTGTTCTTGTTTTCCTCTGTTAATGATGAGTAATAGGCAGTTCTTGCCTTACGAATGGCTTTTTTATACGTTATGAAGCTGTCTTTCCAGGCTAGGCGGAATTCTTCTAAATTAGTGGATAAGCATTTCCTTTCCAGCTTTCGTGATATCTGCTTTAAAGTACGTATTTGTGAATCATACCATGGAGCTAGCTTCCTCTGATTACTGACCTTCTTTTTCAAAGGGGCAACAGAGTCAACGGTTGAATGCAATGAAGCAGCAGTACTATCAACTAGATAGTCTATATCTGCTGGAGTAAAGTTTAGGCCATTGCCCTCTGTAAAACTGGGTATGGCAACGGAGATAATAAAGATGGAATAGCTTCCTTATATTTGATAACAGCATTATCAGACAAATATCTACAGTAGTTAATTTTATTCCCAGATGCTGTGCAGTTCATTATTGTAAATTCAAATGTTACTAAAGAATGATCAGATAAAACAGGGTTCTGAGGGAATACTGTCAAATATTCAGCTTCTATGCCATAGGTCAGTACAAGATCAAGGGTGTGATTGAAACAGTGAGTTGGTTTGTTAACATTTTGTAAAAAGCCAATTGAGTCTAATACTGAATAGAAAGCAGTCTTAAGGTTGTCATTGTGGGTATCGGCATGAATATTAAAGTCGCCCACTAATATTGCTTTATCCGTACTAAGCACTAAATCAGATAAAAATTCAGTGAATTCAGACAAAACTCTGAGTAAGCAGCAGGTGGACCATACACCACAGCAAATAGTACTGGTTTTTCTGTCTTCCAATTTGGATGTGAGAGGCTGAGGATAAGGCTTTCAAATGTGCTATATTTCGGCTTAGGTCAAGGATTAATTAGTAAACTTGAGTGGTAGATTGCTGCCACTCCTCCTCGGCCTGTGCCTCGGGGAATGTGTGGAATTAATATGACTAGCAGGGGTTGACTCTGACATACTCTTCCTCCTGCAGCCAGGTCTCAGTCAGACAGAATAAGTCAATCTGCTGATCCATTATCAAATCATTTACTAACAGAGATTTAGACAAGAGAGATCTAATGTTTAATAGCCCACATCTAATGGTGGTGTTTTTAGGTTCAGATACTTTTGTAGTATTAATTTTTTTGAGGTTTTTATGAATATTTATTCAGGTTGAGTCGCTGCAGGTTGTCAAAGATCAGCTGTGCTTCTCTGGCCTCAGCTCTGAAGTCCAACCCTCCCATCTGAGACACCTGGATCTGAGTGAAAACAACCTGCAGGATTCAGACCTGAAGGATCTGTCTGATCTTGTGAAGAGTCCAGACTGTGGACTGGAGACTCTGAGGTCAGTAGAGGTTGGAGTCAGTCCATGCTGCTTTCATCAGTATTGTCCTAAACACAGTTCTGTATCAAACAAAGATCCAGTGTCTCCTGTAAACCTCCAACCTTCTCAGTGGCTGCTTTCCTCATTGAAGCTGTGAGAGAGGATAACAGGGACAGGCCTCAGGATGGGACAGAAGACCAGAGATGCAGAGTACAGTCAGCCAGTCACAGCAGCCACATGCTAATTGTGATCTGTTGTTGTTGTTGTTGTTTTGTTGTTGTGTTCATGTCAACAGGAAATAAAGCTGGATCACAGCTGACAGCCTCACAGGATGTGTAGAGACAGTTGTCCTCATTGGTCCAACTGTCCTCACCATCACATCTAATCTGAGACTGTTTGTTGTCTCATTTCAACACTAAAGAACTGATGAGTTTGATCTTTGTCACAGCTCTGAGATCAGTCTGACTGCAGCCTGCAAAATCACTGGCTCTGATTTCAGAGAAGCATCATGACATTTTGTCAGCATGTGGTCTGATACAGAGCAGAACCTCTGCTGAAGTCCAGAGATCACATCTGTATATCTGTCCATCTGTCAGATACTTTTTCAGTGACAGCCTCCATGTTTATTTGTCAGCTGATATTTCAGAAGCAGATCAGATGTTCATCAACACACAGAGACTCTTTTCTTTAAATGGAACATGAGTTGACATGTAACAGCAGTGAATCCATCACTAAACTGTGTGTGCAGTAATGAAGCTTCATGACTCAGCAGTTTATTTCCACTGTGGACTTGAGTGAAATGTTCAGAGGAAACAGACTTGATGCTAAAAGTCTCTGCAGGTGTGTGAGCTTCCAGCTCAGTGTCTTCACCCAACACGTTAACATGAGAGCTGAGAGGAAGCTGCTACACTACACAGCTGCTCCACTTCTGCTCTGAACAGGACTGGAAGTCCCTGCTGCTCTTTTATACTGATGTGCTGCATCAGTGACTGACAGCTGATGAAGTGAGTCTCTGTAAACACTGATTTATCACCTCTGTTGTCTGTCTTCTTCTCTCAACAGATGGAGGTAGTGATCTGTCTAAAGGAGAGAGGGAAGAGGACTGTGTGTGTTGAGAGAGGTTGAGCTGTGTCCTGATGATCCAGAGAGGCTGAAGCAGCAGCAGCTTGTGTGAGAGGCTCTGATTGGTCCGTGTTACTGGGAGGTAGAGTGGAGAGGAGAGCTTCATCCAGCAGTGACTGACAGAGGAACCAGAAGAAGTGGAGAAGACTCTCAGTGCTGCAGTCTGAACTGCTCTGAGAACAGCTCCACTGTCAAGTCCACCATCATCCCTGTGTGTTCCTCTGGATCTGAAAGAGAATCATCAGTGTATCTGGACTGCTCTGCTGCTGCTCTGTCCTTCTACAGTCTCTGCAGACACACTGAGACTCCTCCACCTCCTCCACCCTCCACCTGGACTTTATTTGATCTTTTTTTCTTCATTCACAGATGCTGAACCCAAAGTGATAAATCAGATTAATCAGCTCCATCATGTGGTGTAATGGAGCAGATCTTGGAGGTTCAGAGTTATGCAGTAAGTTGAGGCATCATTATGTGTCTGCTGCACAAAGTACACAAGACATATATTAATATTCACTATATGTCTTCTTCTTCTTTAGTCCCAATGAACGATCTGTATATGTTTCAGAAGATGTCCACATTAGTAAACACAGAGCTGTGTGTGTTCCCCCTATTGAACACACTCTGGTACTGCAGATAATATTTAATCCAATTTTCTGATTGGCTGAGGCTGGTGAATTTTGTGATTTGCCATTTCATTCATGTGAGAACATGACTGGAACTTGTACAGGATCAAATTCACAACCTAGGAAGCAGGCAGAACATTTAAACTGGAAAAACAATGGAGCCTTTCTTCAGATATAATAATTCAATTATACTACAAACTGCACTATAGTGTAACATGCTATTGGAATGACATAAACAATATTAGAGACCTGTAGAGACCAAAAACAAAAAATGTACCAGGCTGTAAATATGTTTTTTAGGCTGTAAAGTTGGTTATTTTAACATGGGGTCAATAGAGAGCTGCTCACTTCTGGAGCCAGCCCCCAGCAGCAGCCGAGGAACTGCAGCTTTTTTGAACGAGGAAGTGATCCTCACTGCTGAAACCTACAACTCCCCCTTGGTAAAATGCAAGAGAGTAATTTCCCCAGGAGGGATCAATAAAGTAATTAAAAAATATATATATGGCACAGCCCCAACACTGAGACGCCCCCATTGCGTGAGTACTTTTACTTTAAAAATACTTTTATATTTGTGCTTTTACTTTAGTACTAAGCTTCAGTACTTCCTCCACCACTGCTCTCTTTGATATCACACTTTCTGAATTAGTTCCCTTCTGCTCAGCTTTCTTACCCTGGACTTCATCTGTCAGCCAGTGATGATGTTTAACCCATGCACGTGCTTCATGGTTCACTTCTGTTTATCTGAACATCTCAGCTGCCATCCCTGGTGGGGTGAGTGCAAAGAGGTTTGGAAACTAGAGATGACATTTCTGGAAATCATATTCAAATGATCAACTTTACTCCAGTACCCTAAAACAGCTCCTATTGGCCCACATTTTCTGATGATCCTCCTCTGTTTAGGGGCCAGGAACCATGGTCAAGCCCTAAATGTTACATGGACACTTTTCTTCATCACTACAGAAGTGTTTATTTTTGTAGAAGTTCATGTGTAAAGCTGGAAATACTGCACACACAGCAAATCTTATCCTCTGTAATAAACTCAATGTGTGTTAAAATAACTCTGTTCTTGAGCTGAATTTTTAACTCTGAAACAGAGTTAACTTGAACTCCTCCTGGTGTTAAAATACTCATCCCTCACTGAGTGTGACTCTGAAATTTAGTTAATTTCGATATAAACTCTTCTCCAGTGTTGACACCTCACACCTCAAAA
>JAFBJY010001296.1:0-18189 GCA_016801885.1 Toxotes chatareus | reverse complement strand
CTAACATTATCTGCTCCGGTCCTCTATCTGTATCAGCAGCGACAATAAATCGGCAATTAAGTCATAAGCCAGCGGTAAAATATGCGGTACTAAGTAGTGCAAACATCCAGGTAAAATAGTGAGAAATTTACTTACCGAAAAAACTGCAACACAGACTCCTTCGACGGTCAGTTAGTACAGTCCACACTACAACAAGCCATACTGTCACAAAAACCTATCCGAACATTGACAAACAAACACGGACACTGCAGCCCCTGGAGGTAGCCGTAGGCCTCTGGATGTAGCCGCCTAGCCCAGCCGATGCTTTAGCAACGAGCTAACTGTCAGTGCCTGTCTACGGACTGTCACTCAACGTAAACACACCCCAATTTATTAAGCCTAAATAACACTAAAACGGTTGTGGTACAAAAAAATTCACCCCCCTCACAGTGTTCACGGAGGTGGAAACTATCAATAGAGACCAAAAACAAAAAATGTACCAGGCTGTAAATATGTTTTTTTAGGCTGTAAAGTTGGCTATTTTAACATGGGGGTCAATGGAGAATTGCTCACTTCTGGAGCCAGCCCCCAGCGGCAGCCAAGGAACTGCAGCTTTTTGAACGCGGAAGTGATCCTCACTGCTGAAACCTACAACTCCCCCCTTGGTCCCACGTGGGCCTTTGCTTTCTTTCCCAAGAGACAGCTTGACTAGTGGCATTTCACACAGTGTTCCTTTGTTTTTGGCAGAGCAGTGCATGATGGGTAGATCCAACAAAGCGCGTTTGCCGCACACCGCAGCCTATTTGCAGCAGTGTTTGTGTCTTTTCAGCCATAAATGTAACAGACAAAGGGGAGCTGATGCTCAAGGCGCTGAAATGTGGGATTATGCATTGTAGGCACCGTCAGCCAGAGTGCTGTGCCTGGTGACCACCACCCGCTCTCTTCCAACTGCAGCTCATACTTACCTGGCAGGGAGATACCATGATCAACAAGGTGGTTCACCCAGGGTGAGGCTCAGCCATTGCACTCCGGCTGTGCTGACCACTGTGAGTTCCCCAAATGTGGGAATCTCGACTGCATAATTTCTGGTAGTGGGGGACTGTGTTCGCGCTCTCCCCTGTTGCGTCGCGTAGAAGAAAACACAATGTGTCAGGAATGCCCATGTGCTAACCTGTTGAAGGCTCTCCATTTTGTGAAGTGGCTTTGTTGATTTGGAGTTACATGTCAGCTTTTGCAGTCTGTCCACAAAGCGGTAGTGTTGCTCTGCAGAAGCTCTTTGGCGTCACGCTACAGAGTGGCGTGTTTAGTCATGACAATTCCCGTGTTCCCATTGGAATTGGGGAAGTGGGCGTGGCCTTTCCATGACAAAATGAAGTGTGAGCTCTCCTGTCCGACTGTGCTGCTTGTTTGTGGAAGAAATGTGTGCTAGATGTTGTTCTAGTATGCTTTATTTCTAGGCTTTGGTGTGGAACAGCAATGAGTTGAAGCTATTTTTGGCGGCTTTGCCGTATGGCTGAGCCTTTTGAGTTGGTGAAAGGTCAAACATCTTTGTATAGCGGCAGGGAAAAGTACACAGCAGACAGATGGGCGGAGTTGCTAAGTGGCGGCAATTGATAAGCTGGCTTACAAAGCGGGACACCGCGACAAGTGACGGTTGTACCAAGAGCTTGATTTGGACGTCAAACGCTTGGGCCTCATCGCTTCTCTGCCTTTTGGCTAAGATCAAGTGTAGTATCTGTTCTGATTTAGCACGCGGCAAGCCAAGGGAGGCGCACTCATGACGGTGGTAGCTGGGATGACTAGGGTCCTCAGCTGCTCTCTGAGACAGGCCTGTTCTGACTCTTGTTTCTCTTCATAACGCACAAGTCTTTCGCCTTTCACTAAAGACTTCCGTGGAGAGGAACACCAATGAGTTGAAGTTATTTTTGGCTGGCTCGGCCTTGAGTTGGTGAGTTGGTGAAAAGTCAAACATCTTTATAGAGCGCCACAAGTGGGAGCTCCCCTGTCCAACTTTGCTCTTTCTTTGCGGAAGAAATGTGTGCTAGATGTTGTCATTTCGCTGGTATACTTTATTTTTAGGCTTTAGGCTTTTAGGCACGTGGGCCTTTGCTTTCTTTCCCAAGAGCAGGCCTGGACTGATAATCAGGCATACCGGGCACTTTCCGGTGGGCTGACAGTCCTAGGGGCCGATGTTTTTTTTTTTTAAACCGGCCCGCAATTTAGAGGGGGTGGCCCATTGGTCCATCTTCAATATAGACAGTGGACTAAACCAATCAGGATATAGTAGCTTACCAGAGCGGCCCCACCCCTTTCTCTGCACTGATTCCGCCAGTTTCATAGTGTTGAGCGTGGAAACATGGAGAAGCGGAGGAAAGGAGGTGCGGAGAAGTTGAAAAGATTCAAATATCTCGTTATAGACGCTGCAAAATGTGCTAAAATACATTTTCTCTGGAGGGGCCACTGTAGCCTCCACATACCCTGCAGCCCAGGTTGAAGGTGAACAGGGAGAGGAGCAGCCAGAGACTCTTGACAGGGAACCTGAGGGACAGAGTGACGAGGGAAGTGTAGCACAGGCACAGCAGGTATCAGGTAGTAATGTTAGGATAATACCGGGACTTTTAGGTGA
The DNA here is from genome assembly GCA_016801885.1 of Toxotes chatareus. NCBI lineage: Eukaryota > Metazoa > Chordata > Actinopteri > Toxotidae > Toxotes > Toxotes chatareus. The sequence continues at coordinate 15,584 of JAFBJY010001296.1, read as the reverse complement.
TGGACAGGCATGAAAATCGCTCACCTTTTGGCGAAATTCGCCGTTTTGAAGCCCAAACAGGTGACCTACATGTAGAATTACATGAGAATGGTGAGCAGTGAATAATGTTAGTTCCTGTCGCAGCAGTTGCCTTAAATTGTGTTTTGTTTTCGTTCCGTGCGAGTTTTTGTCTACAGTATCACTGCAGTTAGTATGAGATTTTTATTATCAAAAAATAAAAATGTAACCTAAATATACTAAATGTTTTGATGGTTTAGATAGTTGCACAGTTTTTCCAGGTAGTTCCAAATATTTTTATTTTTAATTTGTTTTTTTAGGTTTTCTATTTATCACTTAATAAATTGTAATAATCTGTCCCTCTCTTCCTGTCTAGTCAAGCCAGGCTGTTGAGGTAGCAGTTGAGGAGAGAGAAGAGAGTGTGTTATAATATTTCTGAAATCTATTCCAAATATTTGAAGCTGTCATTTACTGGGGCTCTCTCTCTCCACTTCCTGGTGGACTGTCAGCCAACGTGCTCCTGACCTTGTGTGCAAGATGCATTTAAAATAAACCATTGAATGTGTAGTTACTGCAAGTTTGCTGGTGGTTTTTGGGAGCTGGGATTTTCCTTTAAATGTTGTGCCATGGGTTCCCCTAGGCCAAGATGTAACAATAGTAAAATACATTGCTTCGGGCAACACATACATAAATTAGTCTGTTGTGCACCGCTAATTATGAGGGGCCAGTCTAAGCCAAAAATGCCAGGGCCATTTTTTTGTCCCAGTCCATCCCAGAGACAAAGTGTTTGATTCATTGTATTTACTGTGGTTTTTATTTCCATCAGCTCTTTAGAATATTACCAACATATCATTCTGCCTCTGGGAAATATAGAAAAGGGTGAGGAGGGCAAACAGAGCTTGTTAATAAGATGAGAGTGTGATCAGGACTGAGACGTGAAATGATTCTGTTTTGTGTTCATGTCTGATAGTGACTGTAACAGCAACAGTAACAGAACTATAACAGAACTCTTTTAGACAGTAATGTTAACCTGGGGGTTTGTTCACAACATGTGTGACTGACTGACTCACTGCTCATATTACTGCATTACTAGACTCTGCTCGAGCTTTGTCTCTGTGTCCCCAGATCTCAGCAGAGAGGAGACGACTGAAGCAAATTATATCCAGACATTTTACTCTAACAGAACCAGCCTGTCTGTTGTTTAATCAAAGTATTCTTCCTTATTCTTTATGCATCTTGTGTGTCTTGCCTTTGAATTACAATAAGGTGCAAAACATCCAAAATATGATGTTATAATATCTTATAAAGCTGCGTGATGAGAAACAAACTCAACAAACTCATGAAACACAAAATCCATCAACAGCCTCACATCTGTTGTTGTGGAAGAAAAATTCCTTCTCAGTGAAATAAAATATTTTGAATGAAAAGCACTTGGGGATAAAATCAAAGTGAAGTTCTGTGTTACACCCACCATCATGTCTCCTCTATTACTGCATTTAAGCTCCTTAAGGGAGAAGAAAACTTCAAAGTCCACCTGTCACATTCAGACGGCAGCAGTGAGGATGAGAGCAGGAAGGAGAGGAGCAACAGACTGAGTCAACCTCAGCATTACTGTTTGTCATCTGTCAGTTTACTGCTTTCTAGAAAACCTCAGACACTCTCAGTGTTTCCTGTCTCATTTATTTCAAACAGAGCATCTGAAGAAAGAGGTGCTCTGTTAAACAGGTGTGTGACATTATTTCCCATCACTTTTCCTTTACTTTATACTTTTAGCAAATAGCTTTTATGAGTCTTGAATGTAGAAATGTGAATGTTGCAGCAAGTTGAACACACAACCCTACACACACCAACCTGCTCAGTTCTAACTCTGTCTTTAGCTGTTTACTCTGCTCTTTTTCTGCTGCACATACATGAACCAAAATATCAGCTGTGTTTGGAGATACAACCACTTTGTTCTTGTGGTTTCACTCGTGTGATTAAAACAGTGTCTTTAGTGAAACCATCAGAGTCGAACCATGTCTGTGCTCTGGTGCTGCACTGTCTCTGTCCATGGTGCTGATCCACATCCAAAAGACGCTTTTTTACTGTCCACAGACCGATGTAAAGCTGAAGGCCAAGTATGTCTCCATCTATCTGCAGCTCACTTCAGTAGATATTTATTTGATTGTTGCTGTCTTTGGCACAACTTCACCAGCCTGATGAATGATGAATGAATGAACCTGTGTGTGTACGTCTCAACACAAAATGAGCCTCTGCAGCCTCAGTTAAGCTTTGGGATAAAAACAGTTCAATATAAACAGACTGACATTGACTGTAGCAGTTTGTTTTAAGATGCGATGTCTCATGGCAGGAGGAGTGGTGTCACAGGATTGTCCATCCTGAGACAAACTGATGCAGAGTCATAGAGGACAGATGTGTAGGTTACAGATGTTTCCTGTTCCTCACCCTCGTTTGCTGATGCTGTTTTGTTGAACTCTTGCTTTCTGTAGTTACATTGTTTCTTCATCTTCTCCCTCAATTATTGTGTCTTTGATCCAAGAATAAGCAAAGTGTTGTTTTCAATCCCAGCATCATCAGAGACAGAGAGAAATGAACTGCCCCAAATGAAATCTGCTTTTATCACAGTGTAAACACTGGATCATCAGAGCTTTACAGACCAACTGTCACAACATGAGCTGAACATTTTCCCACTTACATCCAAAATTTATTTGAAGGCCAGAAATACTCTGGGTCAAAGCCAAATATTTAAAGAAACAAAGATTTACCTGTGACGTCTTAAACACAGTGACAAAGTTATATTTAATGATTATTCCTGTGGATCAAGAGCCAGCATTTGCCTGAGACCTGAACTGAGCTCAGACCAAGTCTCTGCTGTGTGGTTCATTCACCCTGCTACTTATTTGACTCTGTGAGTGATCATCACCTGCTGAGTGTCATTGTGATCACACAGGTACAGTAACTCAGCGTTCCACCACTCTGTCATCCTCTAACAAGGCCAGCTGAGAGGCTTCATGAAAGTCAACCCAGGAGGGGAAATAAAAGAAAATATCCTCTGTTCAGGCATCAAACATTACGGAGGCTTCAGTATCTCCACATTTAGGATTCAAGGATTCAAAGTATTCAAAGGCTTTTTATTGTCAGTTTTGTAATGCCAATTTATCATATAGCCATATATTCTCTTATCATACACTCGTATATTCTCATAAACTCGTATATTCAATTCTGTGTGAAGTACATATAACTTGACCTGAAGTGACCTAATCTGCTGAGTATGCTGTTCATTGTGCCTTGTGAGGACACCTGCTTATGTCTTGGACAAGGACTGTCTATTCTTTATCTTTGTTGCTGTCCGGTGTCTCTGAGCATAACTTACACTTTATCTCAGTTGCTCATTAATTTTATCACTTGACCTCGAGCTTGTATTCTTTCCCTGCCATCCTGCAATCCTGGTATGTGAGAAAGAGACATTAAAAGCCCTGGGAACATGGAGCTCGGGGTCAGACCTCTGTAGCATGGTGTTGCTGCGTGAGCTCTGTCCTTTCTGCAGAAATTGATTACTCTGTAAACTCTATTTTGTAATAAAACCTCAAAAGACAAAGATTGTCTAAGGAATTTTATTTCACTTCTCATCAGGTGGAAAGTGTTTTTCCACCACAAGTTTCACTGTATGTCAAACATACAGGAGAATCAAGTGTTTTCTCTCTCTGCAATGTGCATACAATAATAAATAAATTAAACAATTTAAACAAAACCAGCTAAATAAACTTTACTACCATATAAATGTAAAGGGTCTAAGGAAATACATGAAAAAAAAAATTGATATGATTCAAGCTTCAAATAAGAAGTCAAGTTGCCTTCAATCAACCCTTCGGACATGCAGACTTACAGTGGAGAATCCTTCATGGCATTGTGGCAGTGAACTCTTTTATTTCTGTCCTTGACTCTGCAGTGGAGGATGTATGTCCCTTCTGTGGTCAGGGAGAGACAGTGTTTCATTGTTTCTCTGAATGTGTACGTTTGACACCTCTGTTTGTTCTGTTGGAAGCCATCTTTGGTAGGTATGGTGAACCTTTCACAAAGCATGTTTTTATTTGTGGTATAAAGTACAGCCACCAGAAGAAGAGTGTCAGTTTTTAAACTTTGTCTTCTGTGAGGTCTGGGTTGTTGCAGATGGAGACATGCTCTACTCAGTAAAAGAGGCACAATTAATATTTAGAAATGTCCTGATGTGATGGTGGTGATGGTGATGATAATTTAATGTGATATAAATGATTTTTGTTTTGAGTGTACCGTGTATAGACGATTCAACAAATGTATGGTTAAAATCAAAATCTCTATCTCTCACATAAATGAAAAAGGCTTGGTCGGATAAATGAGAGAGCTTCGTCGGACCAGATCTCTTCTAGGACCTTTTGACAATGAAATGCCTCGTGATGGAGATGCTTGCGGCTCCTGGTTGCCTCGTATTCTCAACAGAAAATCCTATGAACAGGCTCTTTATACATGCTAAAAACGCCAGTAACAAATCCAATGTTGAATAGGGGCATTAATCAGCTGGATTTCTCCACAAATCCAAGCACAAGAGGCCATGAAAAATGAGCTTTTCCACCTAACAAGAATTTTCTGACTGCTTATCATCTGATAAAGTTTGTTACTATCTTTGATTACTTACAAGTCCATTTTTATCCAACATTGGCTCAGACACACATGAGAGAATAAGGGTACACCCTTATGTCAAAAAGGGTGATTTATGACCCCCTAATTTATGACCACCCCCAACGCCCACCACGTGGCGTAAGCCCCGCCCACTTGTGACATCACTTCTTAACTCTGCCCACCGAACCCCCCACCACTGTATGACATCACTTCCTAGACCCTCCCACTGTATTCCCCCAACCCTTTTCTGACATCACTTCCTTCATCCTACCCCTTCATTGTTTTTCATTCCATTCAAGACAACATGAAATAAATATAAATAAAATAGGAGTGTTTGATGTGACCATTTGGGTGTGCTTGAGTTTCAGATCAAAGGGTCAATATGCAATGTTGTAGATTCTAAGGTGCCTCATGACGAGGCATTTGTTGATTCGAGCGTGTCACAAAGGTGAGAAATAATCTCCTTCCTCCGTTTGCTATAACTCGCTTCCCGCTTGAGAGTAGCGCCGCCCTAGAGCAGAGAGCAGCGCCACCCTAGAGGCCAGCGGAGTACAGTTAGAGTTCAAAGGAGAAAACGTGACATCAACACGTCTCCGTGACCGTTGACAAAAGCGGAGATGGCATCCTTCCTGTGTTTGAGGGTCTGCTAGAAAGGTTAGTACAATCCTCACGCAGATAACGCCTCAGGGATAATCTGAATTAATCGTCCACGTGGTGAGAAATCCCAGCGGGGTGTCAAACGAAAACTTCACAAAACATTAGACTGTGAAATCATCCGAAAGAAGAAACGTCATCTGTATGTGGCATACAATAGTGATGATCGTCTCTGCTTCGCCATCTGCCTAGCTTACCTCACAAACCCCTGGGGCACTGTCAACGAGGCAGTCAAACGAGGGAGAGAGTTGCAGTATCTCGCAGGTCTGAGCGAACAAACTTCCGTGACCTTTAGCGATGTTGGAAAATTTGAAAATATTCTCAGACGTAAAATTGTGGTCTTTCACAGGACTACAGACGAGCGCCCTCTCTCTCATTTTGAGACTGACTTTTCAGATCGTTCAAATCCTCTGTTTTTACTTTTATTTCAAAATCATTACTACGGCATACTTAATCTGAAAGGTTTTCTGGGTGCTAGACATGTTTGTCAGTATTGTTACAAGACATTTGAAAACTCTCACACGCACAGCTGCTCGGGCTACTGCCCCATCTGCTGTGACCTCTGTCTGGTTGGAGAGGATCACAGGCGTGTATACTGCCAGGACTGTAGCAGGGCGTGTTGTACACCTTTGTGCTTTTCCAGACACAAAGAACCTCAGCAGAGAGGTGAAAAGCAAATCAGTACTTGCAATATGATTAAAAGATGTAGGGATTGCAAAAATCTGTACACTGTCAGTAAAAGAGCAAAGTCTCACACCTGTCCTCTAAAGATGTGTCACATCTGTGGGGAAAAAGTAGCCCTCAACAGCTTGAGCACGGAGCAGCACCAATGCTACATCCAGCCTCTCCTGCCAGTGACAGAGCACAGTGAGAAATTGACTTTTTATGATTTTGAAACGTTTGTAGACAAGGAAGGGGTGCACGTCCCTTACTTTGTGTGCACCAAAACGTGGAAGGGTAAAGAGTGGGCCTCTTACAGTTTAGACTGTATAAGAGACTTTCTCCTGCATTTCAGGAGACCTCTTTACCAGGGAGCCACGTTTATAGCTCACAGTGCACGAGGTTTTGATAGCTACCTGATCCTCAACTGCATGACAGAACTGGGTTACAAACTTCGTTCCACGTCATCATGCACGGCAGTAAAGTTCTGAGTTTCACAGACCCTGATTTCCGTTTAAAATTCATTGACTCCTTATGTTTTTCTCACCATGTCTCTAAACGCTATGCCCAAAGCCTTAGGTTTTAGCGACCAGAGCAAGGGATTCTTCCATCACAGGTTCAGCTCAAAGGAGCAACTGAGATACGTCGGACCCTACCCTCCTCCCGAAAATTATGGTGTAGCAAAATAGAGCCAGGAGACAGGTGTCTAAGCTCTGCCTCAACAGCTTCTGGGGTAAGTTTGCCCAAAGAACCAATATGACAAGAACTCAGATAGTCAGTGAACCGGAGCAGTTTTTCCGCTTCATGTTTTCAGGACAGTACCATGTCAAGTACTTTGCCTTCCTCAGCGACAAAACTACTATGGTTCAGCGACAAAACTACTATGGTTCAGTGGAAATACCACGAACGATGCGTTGTACCCTCTGGCAGATCCAATAATGTTTTCATCGCCACCTTCACCACCGACTACGCCTGTCTCAAGTTGTACGGGTATCTGGAACAATTAGAAGACAGGGTCCTCTATACCGACACCGACAGCGTGATTTATTCGGTAAAAGAGGGAGAGTCCCCCTTGGAACTGGGTCATTATCTGGGGGATTTGACGGATGAGCTGGGAGGTGACAGCATTCAAGAATATGCCGCCGCTGGTCCAAAAAGTTATGCCTACCAAACTAGAAATAGTAAAAAGGTAGTGATGCGCGTCAAGGGTATCACTCAGACCCGAGAGTGCAGCGGCGAGTCAACCGATACTTTGAAAGAGCTGGTGGAAGGTTATTTGGATGAGTCTAGGAGAGGAAGCGGGTGATTCATATCCCTCAGCACAACATCGCTAGGGTTAAAAGAGACTGCTGCTGAAAAATTCAGCATTCCAGAAAAAAGTTTAGAGTGGTGTATGACAAAAGACGCCTGTTTAGCGACGGAACAAGTCTGCCTTTCGGATATTGATCATATCACCGTGTCTGTGATGGAGGAAATTAACTTTGATCTTCAACTTACTGCACCTTTTTCATGTCTGGTGGTGGGACCCAACAGTTGTGGGAAAACCTATTTTGTAAAAAAGTGTTTTAGAAAATTTAAAAGATGTTGTAAATGTTGTAAACCTGAAAATGTAGTGTGGATTTATACTTCCTTTCAACCTATGTATGCTGAGCTGTAAAAGATGAATAAAATATTAAATTAGTCAAAGGTCTGCCTGAGTCTTTTGAAGATGACAACTTGTTTCCTCCTGAGCAGTCATTTGATTATTCTGGACGATGTTATTTTTCAGGCCTCTGACCATCCCGAAGTGGTTAGAATTTTCACATAGTACAGACATCATAGGCGTATGAGCGTCATGATGCTCACTCAAAATGTATTTCATTGAGGCAAATACAGCTCCACCATCAGTCTAAACAGTAATTATATGGTGCTCTTTAAAATCCTTGAGATAAATTACAGGTGAATGTATTAGCTCATCAGATCTTTCCTTCCCAAAAAGCCTTTTTCTGGAAAGTTTTGAAGACGCCATCAAAGACCCTCACGGCTATTTAATCGTCGACCTCACCCGCCTGCCCAGAAAGGTACAGACTGAGCACCTGGATACTCCCGGTCAGTGGCTGACTGTTTACGTTCCAAAACCCAGATAAATTCCTCCTCCTCTTCCTCACCATGTTGACCCTTATAAAAAGGAACGGTCCCTTACTCAAAGCTCTGTACCTGGCTACGCCTCAGAAACATCAAGATATTCTAGCTCACTCCTTGCCAGACTTTCTCAATGCCTTGTGTGAAATCGCAGTCAATCTTTTGAAAGGCAACATTCCCTCTCATTTCAGCAATACACAAAACTAAAGAGACAGAAAAAAATTATCATACTGCTGGTGGACAGAAAAGTGGGTTTGAAACACTTAAAAAGCAAGTGTTGAAGAAGCAGACAGGCGGATTTCTTTTACCCCATTTATTTATAAATTCCTGTGTAAAATAAGTATTTAGTCAATAACAAAAGTTCAACTCAATACTTTGTAATATAACCTTTGTTGACAATGACAGAGGTCAAACATTTCCTGTAGGTCTTCACCAGGTTTGCACACACTGTAGCTGGTATTTTGGCCCATTCTTCCATGCAGATCTCCTCTAGAGCAGTGATGTTTTGGGGCTGTCGCTGGGCAACACAGGCTTTCAACTCCCTCCACATTTTTTTTTTATTGGGTTGAGGTCTGAGACTGGCTAGGCCACTCCAGGACCTTGAAATGCTTCTTACGGAGCCACTCCTTCATTGCCTGGGCGGTGTGTTTGGGATCATTGTCATGCTGGAAGACACCAGCTACATCTCATCTTCAATATTCAAGCTGATGGAAGGAGGTTTTGCTCAAAATCTCACGATACATGGCCCCATTCAGTCTTTCCTTAACACAGATCAGTCGTCCTGTCCCTTTGCAGAAAAACAGCCCCAAAGCATGATGTTTCCCACCCCATGCTTCACAGTGGGTATGGTGTTCTTGGGATGCAACTCAGCATTCTTCTCAATTTTTACCAAAAATTTCTATTTTGGTCTCATCTGACTACATGACATTCTCCCAGTCCTCCTCTGGATCATCCACATGGCCACGGGCAAACTTTAGACAGGCCTGGACATGTGCTGGCTTAAGCAGGGGGACACGTCTGGCACTGCAGGATTTGATTCCCTGTCGGCGTAGTGTGTTACCGATGGTAACCTTTGTTGCTTTGGTCCCAGCTCTCTGCAGGTCATTCACCAGGTCCCCCCGTGTAGTTCTGGGATTCTTGCTCACCGTTCTCATGATCAGTTTGACCCCACGGGATGAGATCTTGCATGGAGCATCAGATCGAGGGAGATTATCAATGACCTTGTATGTCTTCCATTTTCTAATAATTGCTCCCACAGTTGATTTATTCACTCCAAGCTGCTTGCCTATTGTAGATTCACTCTTCCCAGCCATGTGCAGGTCTACAATTTTGTTCCTGGTGTCCTTCGACAGCTCTTTGGTCTTGGCCATGGTGGAGTTTGGAGTCTGACTGTTTGAGACTGTGGTCAGGTGTCTTTTATACAGATAACGAGTTCAAACAGGTGCCATTAATACAGGTAATGAGTGGAGGACAGAAGAGCTTCTTAAAGAAGAAGTTACAGGTTTGTGAGAGCCAGAAATCTTGCTTGTTTGTAGGTGACCAAATACTTATTTTACACAGGAATTTATAAATAAATTCTTTAAAAATTCTACAATGTGATTTCCTGGATTTTTTTTTCCACATTCTGTCTCTCACAGTTGAAGTGTACCTATGATGAAAATTACAGACCTCTGTCATCATTTTAAGCGGGAGAACTTGCACAATCGGTGGCTGACTAAATACTTTTTGATGCCTCCCAGTAGCCCACTTAACATGTTGTAAAATTCTCCTTATTTTTATATTTATTTCATCTCATGTTGTCTTGGGTGGGTGGGGGTGTAGGAAGTGACATCGGAGAAGGGGCATAGAATGTAGGGGGTTGGGTGGAGGAAGTGATGTCAGAAAAGGATTTGGGATCAAGTGGGAGGAAGTGAAGAAGTGAAATCATAAACAGGGCGGGGCTCAGGGCCACATGGTCAGGTCGGTCGGGGGGTTGGGGAGGGTTATCAATCATTTTGACAGAAGGGTGTACTCTTAATCTCTTATGAGATCCTCTGTTAATGCACCTGTGCACATTTTTATTTCCTTATCTATTAAATCTCTGCCTGAGATAATCTCTCCTCCATATGTCAGACCTGCTGCTGTCAGTCAGGAGAGATTAACATTTTTTTGTGCCAAACCTCATTCAACCTCTGATGTTTTCTCTTTTCTTTAAAGATGACATCTCAAATCAAATTTTTATCATATACACTTATAATTATCACTACACTTTAAAAACACATGTACTTTAACCTCCAAATGATATTGAACTGCTTTATTCTGGAATACAACCCTTTTATTTTATCAAGCTTTCCAGCACTGAACCACAATAACTTCTATTTTTTTTTTCTGGTTTCTATGACAAGTGAAAGAGTCATCAGATGTGACAAATTCAATGACTCCTGCAGGAGGTTGTTAAAAGAATTAGACAGAGAGAGAAAACCAAAGCTAACATCAGAGGTGAAAGTACAAACATGGTGTGAAATCGTTTGAGCGCTCGTGTTTTTCTTCTCTGACATGCCAGTTTTTTAGAACAAGCCTGTATCCAGACAGACATCAGGCCTTGCCAAACTCCTTCCATTTCATAGTGATTGGTTTAACTGTTCTTCAAGGGAAGTTCATTGACTTGGAAATTCTCTGAAATCCAACCACTGATTTCTGCTTTTCAGTCCCATTTTCTCAGGAGACACTCAGATGTTGTTCTGTCTTCATAGTGGTGAGTGCCTCTGCTCACTCACCAAAAGCTGGATCCTCCAGATGCAGGTGTATTTATACTACAATCACCTGAAAGCCCTTGTATGCTTGCACAGGTGATTTCCATTTATCTGCACTATGGGACTTTTTCAAACCAGCTGGCTTTCACCACCTTGATGATTTAGATGTGTCCTGAGAGTTTTCTGTTTTACATTATTAATGAATTCAGATCACAATATTGAGATCTGTTTAACCTTTTCATTAAATGGACTTTTTTCTGTTTTACAGTGTCAAAAGAAAATAAATTCCCTTTGATTCAACGTTATGTTGTTGTACAACATTGAATCAATTTGATTTCCAAGCAGATGAAACACCTACACTTTAAATCAACAGCTAAACAATGACAAACCTTTAACACAAAAAAAGAAGAAGAAAAGTATTAATCCATTTAAATAAGAAACTGTAGATTTTTATTGACAATTTCCAAAGTGTTTTGAAAGTTGTTCTCTCTCACACACTCCTTCTCTCTCTCTTTCTGGCTTCTCAAATAAAGCTTGATAAGCAGTGGCAGTTATTTCTATAGTAATTCACTGTAAAGAAACACATCACATACTTAGAAATTTGTTCTGTGACTCAAATGTGTGTTTGTTGTGTGTGTGTGTGTGCTTCACCTAAATTCACAATACACTGATATCTTGTGGACTCAGTGGGGGAGTTTTAGAAGTGTGACATCTCTTGGTGACAGATTTGCCATGAAGCTGGAAACTGATTTCTGGCCCATGAACAGGGCTCAGTAAAATATACTATGTCTGGTTCCAAATATGGCTGCCTGACAAATTCTCCACTTGTTAAAATGAAGTGATTCAGTTACACTGACATTAAACAAAGCTGTGAGCTTCAGCCAGTGGGATGTGAAGAGGAAGCAGATGAAACACTGCTCTTAGGGCGAGTGACATACAGTGGCTGGGAATGTTCAGACCCCCTTCAGTTTTTGCAGACTTCACAGTTGTAGATTTAATTTGAAATAGATAAAATCAGCATTTTTGTTAATCAGTCAGTATAGAGTGAAAATGGGCCTGATTCACATTTGGTTAATTTTCTATTTGAAATTTATCTGCCTTTGTCACTTAACAATAGGATGAAAAATACAGCACAGAAACTTCTCTCTTCACCATCTTTTAGTGGAGAGCGTGGTACAAAGTCATGTTAGGAGCCGACAGTCTCTCTCCTCCTTCCTCGTGTTTCTGGGAGAACCTTCCTAGTGTTTCTTGTTTGTCCCTGTTTGTCTGTGTTCTTGTCTGTGTTCTTGTCTGTTTGTGTGTAGGCCTGGGTGTGGTTGACTTACTTTGGGTTCCCTCCAGAGCTCCTGCTCACCTGTCTACAATCACCTCATCACCTCATCAGCCACACCTCAGCCTGCAGTGTATTAACACCACTTCTTCTCTCCACACCATGTTGTCAGTTCACAGTAGTGTTAATACTCCTGTTAATGATAATGTTTGATGTGTGCAGGTGGATAAAGCTCAGTGTTGATTAAATGAGAAGCTGAATTCTCCCTCCACCTGTGTCTGTGACACAGAGTCTGACACTTCACATCAATTCTACTAGTGAAGACAATAAACAGTGTGTGTCCCACTGCTGATCACTGTAAACCTCCATTTCTGTCAGGAGGACATATGAACTGGATTCTCTCATCCTGTCGTCCTTTGCTTTTTTCCTTTACCTTCAGTAGCAACTTTCAAATACACTTTAATATTTGTTTCTACAGTTTAATTTGATGTAATGTTGTAAACAAATGATGTAAACAAATATTTAATCAGTTTATTTAGTCCTGTTCTATCCACCACATTGTGTCCTCTCAGAGATAATGATGCCATCCATTAGTTTCCTGATACAAATCTATTTAACCTGTTATAAATCAAAGGGCAGGTGAATTTCTGCTGTTTAGAAATAATGAATGAATTTGACTCCACTGAATGAGAAGCTCACTGTCGCTCAGTCCTTGTGTGGTCTGAGGTTTCCTCCTGATCCATGTTCTATCACAGAGGTGAAACCATGCACTTCAACACAAGACTTATGATATACACAGTGGCACGCTGGGAGAGCTTCTAAAACAATATGAAGACAAACTAAAGACAGAAACAACAACACATGTGGGCTTAGTTCAGAACCAGACCAGACAAAAGAACAGAACACAGGCTTTTGCACAGAATCAGAATCCAAGCGACAAGATGCATCTGCCATTTGACCTCACATGGAACCAGTCCTGAAACATATATTTGTTGAAAGTTTCCAAAAGTTGATACAATTCACTTTTTGGTCCGATGCACCCCCAGCAAGCAATACAAAACAAGAATAACTTTTTTCTCTCCTGTGCAGTGTCCTCTCCAACTCCAGGTTTCAGAGAACAACCTGGAACTTCTTCCCCACCTCACATGGGAAGGAGCACCAGATGGCATAGGAGGTACTGTGAAAAAGGACTGCAGACAGCCTTATACTGCAGGGAATGACATTGTGAATGGGAATATTTTTCCATGATCAGCATTAAAAAAGACATGAATGATAAGCACACAATCAAACCACTGGGCTTATGGATATGATTACTTGTCCCAATTTCACAAATATCATTTGGACAAAACATTTCAAAAATTAACTTCTAAACACTGACATGAACTACTAACATGTACTGACTTCACTGAAAACCTTGGAGCTGATCTGACTTTCCTGTAGTTTCCTCTTGTCCTTGTAACAGCAGTAGCTCCTCCTTCCTTGTCAATAATTGTGCAGAAATATCTGAGTGCTTCTTTCTTCCTAAATCATGAGCAAGTCCTGTCCAGTCCAACTGTTTCTGCTCCCTGTTTGACTTCTGAACTTGTCTCTGGCTGTGTGTCCACTTACTGCAGCCCCCTCTGACATCAGACTGTAGAATGTTGATACATCAAAAGCATCAAAGGACAAAACACATACATACACACAGACTGGTACTTATGTCTTTGTGAGGACACTTGCTGACATAATGCATTCCCTAGCCCTTACCCTAACTCTAACCAAAACCCAATTCTAACCCTGAAACCAAGTCTTAACCCTCAAACAGCAACATGAACACAGATGGAAACACTGCAGAGCTGCTTTGGATGGTTTAACAGGTAGAGATCATCAGATAATGGAATGACCTGATACCTTCATCTGTTTCCATAAACATATGGAGGAAATCTCCCAAACACAAACTTAACCACAATGTGATTCACAGTTAACAAAACACACTTGCATGTAAACTCTCACACCAGCATAAAAATAAGTCATTGTTTTAGGATGTGAAGAAGAAGATCCAGGATGAAGGAGATCAGGAGACAGGAGCCCCACAACAGAAGAGAGAGAGAAATAAAAGAAATACAATTAAAACATAAAGTTACAAACAGATGAAGAATCACCTTAAAGACATTGTAGTAAACAAAGAAAGTTTTGTTTCTGGATCCAGACTGAGAAAATACCAGTAACTGAAAATAATGATGAAATAATGTTGGAGGAAAAAAATGCTTCTCCTTCCATCTCTATTTTCTGAGGAAGCTCAGATCTTTCAGTGTGTGCAGCAAGATGCTGGAGATCTTCTACTAGTCTGTTTTTTGCAAGTGCCATCTACTGTGCTGTGGTCTGCTGGGGGAGCAACATCAGTGCCAAAGATGAAGGCAGGATGAACAAGCTCTTCCGTAAGGCTAGCAGCATCATTGGTCAGGACATGGAGATGTTTGAGTCAGTGAGGAACAGGAGGTCACTGAACAAACTGCTCTCCATCATGGACAATCCATCACACCCCCTCTACAGCACACTGCAGAGACAGAGGAGCTCGTTTTCTAACAGACTCATTCAGCTCCACTGTCGGAAGGAGCGGTTCAGGAAGTCATTCCTACCATTTGCAATAAAACTGTACAACAGCTCACCTCTGTGTGACAGATGAACACTCACAACTGTGAGTTCACTGTTCACTGTTACAACTATGTGTATATGTATATGTACATAACTATACACTGCTGCACAACTGTACATATCACCATTAGAGAACCATGGCTCTAACTATTTATCTATTATAAATGTACATACTGCACACCTGACAGGTTATATTTTTACATTGTATATATTATTGTACATATTATTCTCCTCCCTGTTTTATTTTTTATTATAATTGTTATTATATATATATATATATATTCACTCTTTATGTTTTTATATTTTGTTACACTGTATTTTGTAGAGTTGCTAAGTGCTGCGAGTTAGCTGTCAACTTGTACTTCCTTTCTTTTTGTGACTTTTACTTGCTGCTGTAACATAACAATTTCCCTCTGAGGGATGAATAAAGTATATCTATCTATCTATCTATCTATTCTTCTGTCTGAAGGAAAATAAACTTGCACACACGTATTTAAACTACACATGGTCAGTGTCAGTGAACATCACACAGCTTTAATATGTGATAAAATAACTTTTTTTCCTCTGGACATTAGACAGTGTCCACTGTGACTGTCCACCTGAGTATGAATGTTTAACGGTGCAGAGACAGAATAACACAGAGACAAACTGCTGGCTAAGATCCTATCAGAGACCAGCAAACACTTTTGTGTTGCTTCCTCCTCCCATTCCCTCCTCTTCACTGGCTTCACTTCACTCCATGTGACAAATCATGGTTGTGGAGCTGAATGAAAAATGAGTTGGACTTGTCCACATTAGTCCTGCTGTCAGTCCTGAACCAGAAACGCTGCTTTAGTAGCAACATACTGAGCACACACACA